>BQNB010089607.1:0-22230 GCA_026074375.1 Tanacetum coccineum
ATTAGTGTCTTCGCACCAATTTAGAATTTTGTCTAAATGGGAGAAGCATGATGAGAAAGAATCCCCGAAGACCGAGAAATCATCCATGAAGACTTCTATTGTTTCCTAGACCATATCATGGAAAATGGCCATCATGCACCTTTGGAACGTACCCGGAGCATTACATAAACCGAAAGGCATACGTCGGTAGGCAAACGTCCCATAAGGGCAAGTGAAAGTATTCTTCTCTTGGTCTTGCGGGTCAATTAGAATTTGAAAATATCTAGAAAATCCATCTAGAAAACAATAATATTCGTTTCCCGCGAGTCTTTCGAGCATTTGGTCCATAAAGGCAATGAGAAATGGTCTTTACGAGTGGCATCATTAAGCTTTTAGTAATCTATACAAACACACCATCCAGTAACTAACCTAGTAGGAATCAACTTATTATCTTCATTTTCAACTACGGTCATACCACCCTTTTTAGACACACAATGAACGAGGCTCACCAATGGACTATCGGAAATAGGGTAAATCAATCCGGCATCAAGGAGTTTGATAACTTCCTTTTTGATAACTTAACTTTTTGATTACCTTATGAATTTTTGGGTTGACCCGTTTTGTATGTTGAATTGTTCGGTTTAGTGTCATCTCTATTAATATTTTTGTGAGTACAAAATTGATGGGCTCAATACCCTTTCATTATCAGAGATTTTCCAAGCAATGGCTACGCTTGTGTGACTTTAATACCTTTAGAAGGCGAACCTTCTAATGTTCCTTTAGTTCTTTCGACAATTATGACTGGTAGTTTATCGGGTACCCTCCAAAATGCATTATCATTATGAGATGTAGATCCTTTTGCTCAAGCTCCGGAGGATCATCAATTTAAGATTTTTCGATTTTTAAGTTCTCAACCTTGATAGTTTTCTTGCGGGTAGGGAGAGGAGATGATGGATCATCATTTAATAATGTCTCAAGTAGAAGAAGATCTCCCTCCAAATCAAAGTCGTCATCATTAATTCCTGGTGGAATTGAATCATTTGTAAGACAAGCTTCGATTTCTTCCAAAATGAAGTTACCTTCCTCAAAAGGTGTGAGAGAGGGGGAAGAAGTAGAAAGGATAGGATCTAAAGACGGAGTGGGATTGCCACTCGTAGAACTATCTGTGAATCCGAGCACTTCTTGAGCATACTCCTCACAAGCTATGTCGATGACATCGATTCGATTAATCGACACGGCATCATTGTAAGAGTATCTCAAAGTTTGACCAACTTTGAATGTTACGGCTTCATCATCATGGCAGAGAGTTAATTCTTCACCGTAAACATCAATCAAAGCTCGTTCGGTCCTCAAAAAGGGTCTCCCGAGAATTAAGGGAACCCGAGGATCAACAACATAATAAACTACTACGAAGTCAGTTGGAAAATGGAAGTTTCCTACTTTCACAAAGACATCTTCGGCAATGCCGGCCGGTCGAGTGGTCGATCGGTCCGCAAGCTCAAGAATCATTTGCGTAGGAGTAAGTTCGGGGAGTGAGAGCTTCTTCCATATGGAGAGAGGCATCAAGTTGATGCTTGCACCGAGATCGGCCAAGGCCAAGCATTCATCTAACTCCAGAAAATCACATGGAATGAGAAACTTACCGGGGTCTCCAAGTTTTTCAAGCAACTTTTTGATGATAACTGCCAAACAATTTTCATTCACCGATGTGGTGGTGGCTAATTCAAACAATTTTTCTTTGTTATTAAGGAGACTTTTAAACATTGTAGCAAACTTAGGCATGTGAAGAAGAGCATCCGCGAAACTAAGCTCGAAATGAAGTTTCCTAAAAATCTTAAGAAATTTCAAAGCTAGCTTATTTCTCTTTTTCCGGTGATATTGCTTGTTATCTCTTGATAGGGTAGGTTATGGTCGGCTTTAGGTTTAGGAGCATACCAATCAGACTCATTCATTTTTGAATTTGAGTTTGGACCACCAGAGGTTGGATGTTTTCGGTACTTGGAAGCACCGTATCCTTTGTCACCTCGGGTTCTCGTTCCACCACCTGCGTTTTGGTGAAGAAAGTACATTGCGTTTTGTCTTTTTGTATAGTACTATTGTACTGCGTTTTGTCTTATTAGAGGTTGCGTTTTGGTCATTGCGTTTTGACCTAGAGGTTGCGTTTTGGTCATTGCGTTTTGACTGCAGGTTGCATTTTGAAGACTTTTGTTGCATTTTGGATTGGGGAGATCTTGCCCAATTTTATTAATGGGTTGCGTTTTGATCAATAGCTCAAATGGGCTATGTGCATCACGGTACTCAAGAGTCTTCTGTGCGTTTTGGACGCTAGTGTCGGCATTGCTTTGTGACAAGACTGCTCTGCGTGGTGTACTCTTAGGCGTCATGGCGTTTGATCTAAACTGTCACTGCCGTGGGACATAACTGTCACTGCTGTGTTGCCTAAGGGTCTTGTGTCTAACATATTATTGGTTAACATGTTGGCTATCAATTTCCATATTCACTATGCTATTTATCAACTATAATCGTAAGCCTACATACTGCATGCACCGTTTACTTTAGTAAGCACGTAGTCTCTTGTAATCAGTCAACTTTATAAGCATTTCACCAATGTATTTACAATGGCTATATCTTTTTGAAAAGGAAGTCCAATGTGCGGTTCTGATACCGAACCCCCCTATGCTTGATAAGATGACTTTGCGTCTATGGCAACAACGTATTTCGATTTATGTCGGTTTGGATAAGGAGATTGGGGAAACATTTTAAGTCAAGGATGAAGGACCATTTCAGATGGGGGACCACTGCGAGTATATTGTTGCTGAGGGACATGTAAGGTTCTTCAATCTAGGGTCTCTGAACGACCTCGAGTCTATTCGGATCTGTTTCTGGATGTGAAGGATTAGGACAATGCTGACATTTTCGAGCAACACAATCAAATATTCAAGTTTACACCAATATAGATATCTATGCACTTATTTAATCATGACATTGATGCAATGGACATATGGGACAATGTGAAGGGGCTGTTTGGATGGATCAGAATTAACAAAGGAAGAAGTGAATTACAAGTTTGATGAATTTGAAACGACTTTCGTCAGAGTGAACAAATTGAAACCATTACACGACTACTATGTCAGGTTTTGCCAAGCTCTATTAAGGACTATGGCGGAACTTCAAGTTGTCAATGTTAAAAATATACTAGTGGAACTCAATGTGTGTGAATAACATGTGGCCTGAAGGGGGATAGATTTGTTTACCGCTTGTGAAAACTTAACTAAGTCTTTGTTTAAGGATTCAAACGGTGATCAACTATAGGCTTATGTGAAGCTAACACTAAGGCACATGCCAACGAGATTAAAGAAGATGTTGTGGGAATGTCGCACACAATAGTCATGTTGGAACCTTTTTCCTTGTATGTCCAATGTTTCTATCCTCCATCATTATACATTCACAAGCATAACTATTCCCATCGATCACAATTTAAATCAATCACACTCTGCGGGGACACCGCAACAATAGACTTGGGAGCTTTCTCCAAACTCGACCAACCTAATCGAGAAACCTAATCAACACAATTGCTTACTCTAAACTCCAAGTCATACAATAAAACCTTCCTTCCTCAATATATCAATTCAACTAGAACTTCATCACAAACCCAAAATCCAGCTATAGTACAAGACGGCAACGGGTTGTTGTTCAGAATTGTTCAGGGTACGATGAACAGAGGACAGGGTAATATGCACGGGGGACAGGTGTAGTGGTTTTTATAGGGGAGCACAGAACAGAGTATGGGAATGCTAATCCAGGTCATGCTCGGCAGGGTTAAGTGCTATCAACTGGCAACGGGGTAGGCCACATAGCAAGGAATCTGCACTCAAACCAAGCATCACAGAATCTACGAATACTTCTAAAGACTAAGATGTTGTGACTCAAGCTCAAGAGATGGTGGTTGTGTGGTCTTGGATGAGAGCAGTTATTGTGCCTAGCGGCCCTTAGTGGGACGGACAATGCTATTGTGAAGATGTGGATGAGCTAACGGTTCAGGACTTAGCTCTCAATGTGGATATATGTCTTTTAAGTCTGAGGATTTTGATGCTTACGATTCTGACTGTTGATGAGGCTCTTCGGCACAAACTATGTTCATGGCTCAATATTTATCATCCGCACGATCTAGTGTTGATGAAGCCGGGCCGTCTTATGATTCGGAGAACTTATCTGATGGTATACATGACATGATCACTGTCAGGATGCTATTGTGAACATTCAAAGAAGAATCACGAGATGGGGCAGGACGCTGTACAACTTCAAGTAAATTTTATTGGCTCAAATGCTGATTTATAGAGTGATAGTAATATGACTCCATATGTATTAGTATGTAAAGGACAACGAAAGCGTACCTAGTTTTGTAAGGGACACGCATCTGTAGTTACAAAGGATAGGTACGTGATGATAGTATTAATGTTGATGAGCCTAAAGCCCAGTCGTCTTTAAAGCACCACACTACAGTAGCTGTAATAATTCTTTAAATGCTGTAAACTGTGCAATTACCAAGGAACAAGGTTGAACGTATAAAGACGTGTCAGGTTTTTGATTTAACAGTAAAGGAACAAAAGATTGATCGCAACTAAGAATTGTTATAGTGGACTGTAATATTAAGGATGATAATTTGAAAAAGGAAACTTCATTCTGTAAAATTGCAACCTTGCCTCTACCATCCTAATTAATCAAGTTATGGTAGATGACAGTTTTCATCTTTTGTTAAAAGGTTTTTTAATTCAGAAAGAAATATATACCGTGGAAGAATGTTTTGGACGTAAAAGCTTTAAAAGATAACGGTAGGAGATAAAAGTATTCCAAACAAGGCATAGTCTGATTCAAATAGTTCACATGTGTGAAAAACCTTAGGTCTTAGGATGTTATGGAATATAGGTTGCTATTGCTACAAAGAACCCATATGTTACATCGCGAAGGCAAGGTCAGCCGCCCTTGCTATAGTGATCATGTAATTGTTTACACCCACTCATGCACCGGCCGTGTACGTGTCGGGAGAGGAGACCCTTGAACGTATCTGAAATTTTTAGGATGAAAATGCATATGAAAAAATGAAAGCTAATGAATGTGTGTGGAAATTAAGGCATTATCCACCCCCCCCCCTCCGCTAATTACTTGAAAAGGAAATTTTTAGCAAACGTCACACCACAGTAACAACTAATGACCCCGGAACAAAATATTTTGGTCTCAAGTATTGGTAAGATTGAAATGAGGAAGCTCTCAAAGAGCATATCACCACAGACTCAATCCTAAAGTGTTGACTCGTGTCATCCTCCAATTTACACCTGCCTACACTTGTCCCCAGAAGTGCTGTCCAACCAAATTCAAGTGAAAATTAACATTTTTACACTTCGACAACTTTTTGCAGAATTTGAGGGAAAACCTATTAAAAAGAGAATCACACCAATGGGATCACTGAAGGGGAAAGGGGGTTTTGCAAAAAAACCAAGGTCTATGTACCTCACGGAGGTCATTCCATTTTGTTCAAAACTTCTTCAAGAACATTTTGCTGGGCATTCAAAAAAGATTAACAAAAGAAGTTTAAAGAAATGAGTGATTGCCGTTGTTGAGTTGAAGCTGAACTGACCAAAGTTATTGTGATAGGAAACATGTGAGATTGAGCGGAATAACCTTCTTATTGACATGATAATATAATCGCTGATGGTCTGTCTAAATAGAAGTGTTTTTGTTCATCGGGGAATTTGAGCTTAATGTATACTAGATTTACTGAATGCAAAAAGGCTCTTATGTTGTCAACGGCGGGGACGGTCCGTTGTCTGGAACTTGAAGCAGCGCTTTCTATTTTACGTAATAATTTGCATAAGGATAATTTTAATCGAACTTTTAAACCGGTTTTTCCAAATCTTGCGGTAAATCACTCCTAATACTTAAAGTTAAGTAATCAATACCTTAAAGAGAGTTTTCAGAAATAAAACAGTTCATCATCCGTTAATGATACCTCCTGATTTTAACTCCATTTTTGTGATCGTTCAAATGAAAGCTTCACTGCAAGTAATAAAGTCAACGTCATCAAAGCCTTTAAAAATGCAAATATATCAATTAAGGAGACCCGTAGTGAACTGACCGAAACACTTGATTGTAGGGCTACTGAGAACTTTAGGATCTCAGAGTTAACCTAATTAGGTTAATGGTCTTCAAGAACAAAAATGAGCTTTGGTTGGGCGAGAGAGAAAATTGCTCAAAGATTAAGCAGCACTATAAGGAATTGTATGATTCGATCAAGATTACGCGTGCTAAGCATACAGAACAGATAACTGCCCTTAAAAATGAAAATGAGAGTCTAAAGGTCCAAACTCATACAAAAAGGGTTAGAAATACCAAAAGTACTCTGACAGGAAAGTATGCTATTAGATGTGAATCTATCCCCTCGCTATAGAGAACAATAGGGAAGGTCATCTAGTTTTATCTCAGGCATCTTAAGGAAAGTTAGATACTCTTCGCGATATAGTGGAAGAAGCCAAAGTTTGAAAGACTTTATGATAGTTCACTCGCATTTGCTTGCTTGTTATACTAAGCTTTCTTAGGAAATTATTGAATATGTGTTTTTGGGCACCTGTTCCAAGGTCTTCAATCAACAAGATAAGAAGCATGCCACTCACCCTAGGAAAAAGGGCAACGTTAAATTTGAGGACAAATTACAACATTCAAGTAGTACTTACATCACAAACATGTAGCCCAATGCACAATCAGAAGTCTAATGCTCCTGTGCCTCCTGCTACAGGAGTAATACTATTGCACTGATGCTAGCGGTCTTAGCCTAGGAGCTTACTCAAGAAACTTAGGAATCCCGCCCAGACTAAAAGTGATGCTTGAAGAAGTAGCAAAGACCACCCTAGGGACAATTAGTCTAGTCTTGAAAAACAAGGAGTCATGTTGATTCTAGGATTCGCTCTAAGCGTACGTTATTAATTCGATTCTCATTCTGTGTGCAAACATGTAAACAAGGTTTATTTTCGGCTAATCATTATTGTGTGTGGTTACTTCAGTGTTCACTTGGTGAATGCATTCCCCTAATTGTTAAAAATGTGTGCGTCAGGTTAAGCACAGTCTGGATAAACTTGAGCAAGTTACCCACGGGTGGAATCCTATAAACATATCAAATCTCAAAATTTGGAAACCAAACTGGCAAAACACTTAACAAGTTGGTTATCTATGGAGACCACAGGAAAGGAACATTCCCTAAGGTGATCGTGCCCGTTAACTTGGTTACACTAAACTACAAGGAATGTCAGCATTGTTTGTGCTAACCATTCGGAACCCAACATCATTGGGATCTAATTGTTCCAAACTCTCCATCTTTGCCTGTTTCCAAATGCAGGTCGTACAAATCATCCTTTGGTATTTGTCGGTCTTCTGGCTGATTCAAACCATATGACGGGGTGGGAGCGCTCCAAGGCTCATGAATTTCATGAAAATTGTTTTATTCGGGACATTTAGCTTCGGGTAATGATCATCTTTGGTTGCTATTATGGCCCCCCCCCCCCCCCCCCCCCCCCCCCCCCCCCCCCCCCCCCTGGTATGGAGATTATGTCGTTTGGTGATAGTGTAATCTCCAGGGTATACTACGTCGGAAGGACTGGGGCATAACTTTGTTTTCTGTCATGTCAATTTTGTTATTCAGATTTGGAGAGTTGCCTTTCAGAAAGCAATCTTGTTATGTTCGTGATTCGGATGGTGTTGAATTACTTAAAGGTTCTCGTGGTTCTAATTTATACACTATTTATGTTGAAGACATGATGAAGTCCTCCTTAATTTTCTTGCTATCCTAAGCCTCCAAGAACAAATCATGCTTATGGCATCGGCGTTTTAAACCATCTTGAACTTTGGTAACCATCAATGATTTGCAAGGATAAGACCTTATTCGAGGCTTACTCTAGATTGAAGTTTTAAAAGATATCTTTGTTCTGCATGTTCAATTAGGAAGAGCATAAAAAGCATACCCACAAACCCAAAACTAAAAACACCAATTTGGAAGTTCTAAAACACCCTTCCATATGGAGTTATGTTGGAGGTTGCGTCTTGTGTATGTGCAAACTATTAATGGGAAGGAAATACATCTTGGTAATCGTCAATGATTACTCTCGGTTTACGTGGGTCAAGTTTTTGGATCAAAGGTGAAAACACCAAGGTTGTCATTAAGTTTTCTGAAGCACAAAATACAAGCTCGGTCTCAACAAGACCTGTCAGATTCATCCGGCCACCGACTAATGGAACGAAATTTGTCAACAAGACTTTGTATGTTTATTTGAAAGTGTTGGGAAATCTTTCACCAAAAGACTAGTGCCAGGACTCCACAGCAGCAACGGCGTTGTCAAATGACGGAAATCCGAGACTCTTGTTGAGGCATGCTCGGATAATGTACTCTTTTCAAAGGGCACCGATGGTTCTTTGGCTGATAGCTTGTGGCTCTGCTGTTCTTTTACCCTAAATCGTTACCCTTATTTCACACCACGTCATGATAAAACCCATAGAGCTTGTACACATAAGACAGCCTGATCTCACATTTTTTCGGGTCTTTGGTGCTCTTTGTTACCCTACAAATGACAGCGAGGATCTTGGAAAACTACAACCAAGGGTTGATATGGGAATTATCATTGATCGGCACCGAGTGATAAGGTTACAGAATCTACATAACAAACGAACCGACAGGATCCATGGAAACTATTCACGTTTAATGCGAGGAGCCTGACTGAGAGATGGCTCCTATATCAATCCAGTCCAGGTCCCGCTTGCCTAACCGGTTGGAGCTAATGGCCCTATTAGCTTTCGGGCTCGTATCCCATTCCTTGCTCCGGGCTCTCCATACTGTACCTACCATATAAAGATAAAGATTTGGAGGTGTTATTCCAACCTTAGTTGATGAATATTTGATCCCACCGGGTATCAACGTCAGGAGCCTATCTCCTAAATGTAGTACAAGACCCGGTCATCTCTAAGGTCCATTAGTGTCTATGTCTATGATCTCTCGACTGCACCATACAGGATAGTCATATATCATCACCATTGGATCATCATTCCTCTTTGGTACATCATGGTGTAGCAGGTGAGCAATATGCAGAAGTTAATCCGTTTGCTGCAGCTGATCCCGAACCATTTGTTAATGTGTTCGCCCCAAGATTCCAACCTACTGGTGAGCAGTATTGGTGATGTGTTGAAAAACAAGGCAAATCTCTGTAGCTAAAGGATTTCATCAAGAAGATAGGTCTAGATTTTGAAGAATCCTTCACCCAGTTGCTCTGTCATGAAGCATTCAGGGATAGTTTCGTGCCAATGGCCATAGCAAAAAACATGACAGTTTATCAATAATGGACGTGAAAACTGGCATTTCTTCAATGTGCGTGCTCAAAGAAGAAGTCTATGTCTACATACCGGAAGGCTTAGTTGACCCAGAACGTCACATCTGTCTAAGCGTTACTTTATGTAGTTTTATTTTTGCTTGCTTTAGTCTGAAGAAAGCACTTTCGGGTTTTTAAAACAGGCTCCCCAGGGCATGGTGGTTGTCACTTTGTCAAAGTTTCTTCTGGCACAGGATTCTCCAAGGGTGTCCGTCGATCCAAACCTTGTTCATTCGGAAATCAGGGTCAAACACATCTTAATGGTCAAATATATGTTGAGGATATATATTTGCCTCGACGGACCCAAAGATGAGTTCTATAATTTCAAATGTCGATGATAGGATCAAATCTCATTTTTCTTTAGGCTTACAAATTCTCAAAATCCTAGAGGGCAGTTTCATTAATCAATCTAAAATTATGCAATGTGAGAATTTTAAATAAATTGGATCTTCATAAAAGTGACCCTGTTGACACTCCTATGGTGGAGCGAACAAAACTCGCAGCATGATTGGGTCCCTGATGTACCTCACAGCCAGTAGACCTGACCTAGTATTTGCTGTGTGCATGTATGCTAGATATCAATCTAGGCCCACTTAAAAGCACCTTAAGGCATGTTTTAAACGGTCTTTATGGTATGCCATGGGAACCATCCAATATGGGTCTTTGGTACTACCGAAAGACACCACCATGGCAGTAACAGCATCGCAGGGGGGGGGGTGGAGACGCAGATCATGCAGGTTGTTAGGACACTCGCAGAGTTACAGCTGGCAGTGCTCAGTTCCTTTGGTGATAAGTTAGTCTGTTTGGTCATATAGAAGCAAACTAGCACGTCCATCTCATCTACAGAGGCTGAATACATCGCCTCGTGTCTAGTTGCTCGTGCCAAATCCTATGGATGCGGTCTTAATTATCAGATTAATAGGCATTCACTTACAAATCGTTATACTCTATTTTTGTGACAACAAGAGTGCCATAGCCCTTGCTGAAGCATATGTTCAGCACTCCAGGTCCTAAAACTCATCAACATCTGAAAAACCAAAAATTTTTTTTTTTTTTTTTTTTTTCATTTCATACCAGAGAACAAGTGGAAAAAGGAGTGGTTGGTTGTATTTGTCTGAGGACAGTAGTATCAAACTGGCGGATATATTCACTAAGGCGCTAGCCCAGTTGAGAACGATTCGGAATTCATTCTCCCAAAGGTTGGCATAGAAGTGTATGAAGCCGGAGACACTCAAAAATCCTTAGGCATGATCAGCGATGAGTAATCGGATTGGCTTCAAGTATCCTTTGTAAATATGTACAGACTTAAAGAATCAAAATAAAAAATAACAAAAATATAAAACCATAAAAAATCCATAAAAATTAGAAAATAGAAAAATGCCAAAAAATAGTTTTTCTTCAGAATGTCTTCCATTTATCGATAACATTTTTCTGTCCTAGAAATGTCTTCAATAATGACACGGGTCTTTAACTGAGCTCGAACGGAATTTTAAAAACCTTTCAAATAAACCTATGTCTTTATGGCTTTTGTATTTATTTCAGACTGCAACCAGCTTTTCAAAAGAGGAATAGCACATCGCCAAAAAGACGGTGTTCCTAACAAAACAGCGTGATTATGTTCTCCCAAGGCCTGGATTACTTTATATCCTGCAAACCTCGATCTATGTACGCTTCAGTGCATTATTTCTGCTTTAGATGAGAAGTCTTCTGTTATCCTTATAATTTTCCGTCTATGATTCTTTAGAAAATTATTTGGATTTCACGTAGTGGCTTAATGTTGTTTTTGACAATCAATCGGACTTGGATTTTCATTAATTTGACACTCAATCAACGACTACAGCTCTTTAAATAGAAAACGGGTCATTGATTGAGGGGGAGAGTGGTTTTGTTTCAAATTCATGACATCTATCAGGCATTTTTCAACACACAAGATTTGGTAACTAACGAGGCTATGGATTAAGGGGGAGTTAAACTGGAGTTGACTCAACATGGTTTAAATATGTCAATTGAATGTTCGTTTAGGATCTTATTTGCTATGTGCTAACTGTATCCTAGGCTTATTAAATGTGAAGGACCAATTGGTGCATTTCCACCAAAGTTAATTAATCCCATTTGTTGCTATGTATCCTAAACGTTATATGAAATATGAAAAAGTGAGGGAATACCATTGGTGTAATTTACCTTTACATATTAGTAAAATAAGAAGGGAGGGACTCATATTATGGCAAATGATGAAAGGTGTAACCTAGGTACTTATTGGTGTTGCGTTTTGACTTGTGTCAAAAACCCACATATCTAGTCAAACCTTTTTAACTATTCTCTCTCAAGTCTCTAGATTGCGTTTTGATTCTATAGCTGTGATTTCAGTGTGTTTCTTTCGCTTAGGTATCATGCATCTCAACGTTGTTAATCACATTTTCTCACTCTGTTTCTTTTAAACACATCAATTGATTGAAGATCGTTGAAATGTGTGTTTTGTGGACCCTCGTGTGATTACCTCTTTGGAGTCACTGGTTAGTGTTTTTTGGTTTTGTGTTTTAATTACTGTGTGTTTACATTTCCTTATGTGTTAGATGCGTTGTTAATGCTTAAATTGATTCCCCGCCTCCTCCATTAGTGTCCTTATGATTTTCGAGTAGTGGTTGCCCTTTAAGGCTAAAGGCTAATTGATACTCGTTGATAATTAGGTTCTTGGTTGCGTTCATGTTGTGATTTGATAATTAATACTCGTTGTTAATTAGGCTAATTGATACTCGTTGTTAATGCTTGGTTTGCGTTCAGTTTGCATTTTGTTTAGTAGGTTCGTTGGTTTTGGCGAGTGATAATTGATGCTTGAGTGCATTTTGAGTTTTACGTTTCTTGTTGTGTTTTGATAGTAGGTTCTAGGTTGCGATTTGATAATAAATTATTGTATTGCATTTTGAGTTTGCGTGTTCATGTTGCGTGTTGATAGTAGGTTCTTGGTTGCGATTTGAATAATTTAATTATTGTTGATTGCGTTTTGATTTGTGATATGAGATTGCGTCTTGATAATATAACATGTTGCGTTTTTGCTTAAATTGGTACTTGGTGCGTTTTGCTTAATCTATTTAATAAGTTGCGTTTTAGTCATTTAATATTTAACAGGGGCAAAACGCAATCATTGCGTTTTGCATCGAAGAAATTTTTTTAATATTAAAAACAGTTTTAAGTAAAGCCTTCTTTTTTTCAAAAAATTTTAGGGGGTTGCGTTTTGACCATTTTAGATGTCATAATGCATGCATTTTGATTTTCTTACTAGTTGCGTTTTGATACTTACGTTTTGATTACCCTTGCGTTTTTTAGACCTTGCGTTTTGATACCTTGAGTTTGATAACTTGGGTTTGATTACCTTGCGTTTGATACCTCGTAGCGTTTGATACCTTGCGTTTTGATTACCTTGCGGTTTGTTACATGCGTTTTGATTTCTTGCGTTTTGATATCCTGCGTTTTGATATCTTGCGTTTTCATATCTTGCGTTTTGTAATCTGTGCGATTTTTGAATCTGTACTTTGCAAAAATCCTTGCGGTTTGGGTCTTGGTCTTGTCATATTAAGTTTTGCTTAGAGGGTCTTAGCCATTGGCGTCTTGTCAGCAGAGTTTGTCAATTGCCTTTGTGTCTTGTGGTTTTTTTATAACGGTGGTCTTGTCGCTCCTTTGAGGAATTATCATCCGTGTGATTCAAGAGTTGGCTAAACTCACTGAATTTTTCAACATACACACGATCTATAGAGGTCCTTTCTCTTGGATCTTGTGCATACGTGCTTAACATCCGTGCATCTGCTTACATCTAACAAGATCTATCTGCATGTAATTTCCTCTGTGATTGTAATTGTGCAGATATAATGGCTGATGCTGAACATGCACCCTCAATGGCACCACCTATTCGTACTGATGAACAGATCATGCCACGCATACGTTAGGTGCCAATTGGGAAAAGCAATTGCTATCTGAATGAAGAAAAATCTCAACCCAGCCCAATTTTCAAGATTGCTGTGGATATTCTCAAGCAAATCAATTTTTCTTCAAAGCTTTACCGCGCATCAACAATACCAGTATCTTATATTCAACAATTCTGGGATTACTATTTGTTTTGACAGTAAAGCCGGGAGTTATAAGTGTCAACTGGACGAGCTGATGTTATTGATCGTACTCAGGACTCACGCAGAGACGCTCTTCAGTTCTTCGCCGGTCGATAAAACTAGGTTTTGTCTCCTCCTCGATCTGATTCGCTTATCGAGTTTGTCAAGGTGTTGGGTTATCCAAGAGAAGTTAGAAACTTGTAAATGTCTCCACTAAAGACATGTTCAACACATGGAGGGCACTCACCACATAGATCTTCAATCTTGTATTACGGGAAAGACTTCAGGATTTGAAAGACCAAGAGCTCACAGTGCTACAGATACCTTTACGGGTGTTGTTTTCGAGCTCACTTTGATTATGCTAAATGGATGTGAGGAGGAATTTACTCAGCTTCCACAATGTCACATGGTAGAACAAGAGGAATCTGGCAACGCCAAGCTCAAGGAAGAAGAAAGCGACTCTCATCTGATCCCTAGTATCCGGGTTTCTCTAATATTGATAATTTTTCACTTGCAACGGCTACACAAACTTCCACCGAAGACCTGAGTCCCCACTCCATCTGCACTACTGAGAAACTGTACTAGGTAATATCATGTTCAACGCCTAAAGGGGACCTAAACGGGAAGTCTTCGCGATGACTTTACCAAATGAACTCATCAATGATGTCATCTTCGAGGAGTGGTATTTTGATGCTTATTAGAAAAAGTTGTAAAGCAAAAGACTATACCTCGCGGGTAAAGAAAGTAAGTGATCTCTGATTCTCTTGCACCCCATAGCAAGCAAAGCCAACAAAACAAACCCAAACCCATAAACCAACCAAAGCATTCAAAGCCTACCGAACCCATAAGCTGCTACAAGAGGCCTCTAAACCAAGCTCCGGCCAAAACCTCTGGAGAAGAAGCGCAAGCCGGGTGTTCAGAGTCGTTGGTGGCCCACCACTTGCAAACGAGCTAAAGGCAGGGAAGTGGTTAAGAATGAACTGTTAAGAGTTCTCAGCAGTGGAGCTGAGATCATTGACGAAGGGGGTGCCTGGTCGCATAACCGCCTTCGAGACACAGAGGAGGCGATACTACAAAAGGTTCTAGGAAGAGAGCCTAACGGATGCTTACCCTACTCAAAGGGGTCCTCTTCCCCCTGTGGTATTCAGGGAACCTGATACTGGGAAACTTCAACCACTGCCAGAGGTCGGGAAAGGGGAAAGAGAAAGTAGGTGATGTATAAGCTGCTCATGTTTTCTACACTTTCGTCTACTAGACAAAAGAGCCTAACTGAACAATATATCTTTCAGAGGACATACTCCGTACCATCGTGAACAGCGGGCCATTGAAGGGGTATTCCTCTTTATGCTAAATTGGATTATCTGGCAGTGACACGGAGTCATGATGATAGAAAATGCCTTCAGTGATTAGAAGAGGGGCTCAAGGCGAAGGCCAGGTGGACTGACCCTGGTTATAACTTGTTGAGGCCAGGCTAGAACCAAAACCTGATGTTGTTGCTGAAAAACTCTCATCTCTTTACCAACTCCCTAGTGTTCTCGTGGCCAAACTTGAACACTCGGATGTTGAGTTCACTGATCCTTCCAGTATCCACAACCTGAGCATATGGATGAAGGATTCATAGATTAAAAAAAATAACCACTTGCTACCCTAAAGTTCAAGAGGAAATCTCAAGCTGGACAAACTTAATGATACTAGATGATTCAGAAGAACCTGTCAGCTCTATAGGGACGTTGTCTTCTCTACATACTCACTGTCCAAGGACTTCCGCTAGGGCGATCTATTCAGTGATATAACCTTCGGTAAGCAACTAATGAGAGAATGGGACAGAGACACTGACGCTTGTATCTATGGTGTCTGTCACGATTCAGCAAGGACATCATTTGTCATCCCTCCTATGATGTCACGTTTGAATCAGTCCCGTGCCTGACCCGATTCTCCATGTTCGTTGGCCATTTACAACTACCAACAACCACAACCTCAACAACAAAACAACAACTCTTAGTCTTTTTTTTTTTTTGATTTTTTATTCCACTACCACTCAACAACAACAAGGTCCGTAGATCCTATCATCATCAAGAGTATGGGTGTGAACTTGAATGAGCTTTATCGGAATCTAGTAGAAGAAAATCAATCTCTTGAAAAACACGGTTATAGACAAGCAGGTGGGCAGGATCATCAAGTTGGAAACTATGAAACTTACCCAAAAATGATCAGTGAGACAGACGGTAGGTTGTATTGATTCACAGGAGATTGACCGAAAGATTAATGAATCAGTTAAGGAGGTGGTTATCTCATCAGTAAAGCATGCAATGAGAGCTCCTCTTCGTGACCGCTTCAAGGATCTCCCTACGTCTAACATGAAGGAAATTCTGTTCCAACGCATGTTGGAGGAGAACTATGACAAGGGACATGCTGACCACCGAGTAGCATATGCAGCACTGTAGGACTCCATCCGTTGTGATTAATGTGAGGACATTGATGTTGATAAGGCTCAGGAGGAAACTAAGAAGAAAAGTAAGCAAGGTTCTCCAAAGACTCCGCCTGGATCGCCACCTTCACCACCACCTCCTCCTCCACTACCGTCAGGCGCATCAGGGGCTTCTGGCACAACTGGAGCATCCGATTCTGCTCAAGCTCCTCCTCCACCACCTCCATCATTATCCACTCATCAGGGAGGTCAGTCAACAAGCACCGCGGCCCCAAGTTCCTCCAAGATAGCTGCTTAAGCTGAATACTCTGCTTGGACAATGATTGACACCCGGATTAAGCCTTCAATTACAATGATTCCTGATGATCTTTATATGGATGATGAAACCACTGTAGATGAACAAGCATATTCTAGTGGTGAAGAGGTAGGATGGGCCTATTATCCTGATGTTGGCTTAGAGCAAATGGTACCCGATCAGATGTGGATTAAAGAGGAATGCAAGTATGACATCGCTGCTATGTATGGTATTTCTCACTGGTGGTTCCAAAGACAACGATTCTACATTGACAGACATACATCTAAGGGTGATCGCAGAGCTGTACGGACTCATATGCGCATTTTAAGTGTTGTCAGAATTAAAGTTTTCTCCTTATATGGGTACGATTACATGAAGATGATCGTCCTTTGTAGATCTAATCTTAATGAATATATTATTGCGGAAATGGACTTCAAATATATGTACCAGAGTGACTTTGAAGATCTGTACTAATTGAATCTTCAAGGTCATCTGAACCATCTTCCACCCCCAAGATAAGAAGATTCTCTCTACTGCAGTCAACTTATGGATCAGAAACTTGGTGATCAGACAACGGGTAGAAGACTTCCAATTGGGGATTGAGAGGTACCAGACTCAGCTAAACCTCACCAAACCTCGATGGGATGCAACTGGTTTTGAGTTCAAACACGACTTCACCGTAATTGACTCTCCAAGAGCCGTCACATTTAGGGATAAATATAGGGTTCAGATGATCATGCGCTTCAATAAGATCCAAAAATTCAGCGATGACACTCTGCAACAGATTGACGAGGCATTGGACTACCGGGTTAAGGAATTCAAGGTCAACCGGATGAATCCGGGGTTGAACACACGGTTTTTGAAAAGGAAAGATGTCGAAAGAAGCATGGAGTTCATGTTTGCCATTCAGAAACGGCTTAAGACAAGGAGGATCTTCCGTAACCTGGAAAGCTTTGTTGGTGGACAAATAAGAGAAGGAGACTACAGACTTTTGCAGATAACCGAATAATCACATCATCTTTGCAATCAAGGTCCATCTCTTGTGGGGTATCCTTATATATGTTGTTATACTATGTACATTATACAGTAGTGATTAAGATGTGTTTTGTGTCAGTATATTTGGTTTTTCTGAGTTTGTGTCAAATTTTGTAAACATTAGAACAAACTCATCATAACTGACACGCACTATGTCCCTCCATAATTGAAGGGGAGCATGAATATGTTCCATCATAGGCTTGTATAAATCAGACACATTTTCTCCTAAATTTTTCTAACATATTTAAATCAATTGAGATCCTAAATCTCGGAGGGTTTGAAATTTTTGATCGGGGGAAAGAATGTGATTTTAATATAAAAATCTGATAAAAATGTGATCTTTTAGACTCAAGTGTAGGCTCTCCCATATGTGCTAAACTATTTCGAATTCGATGCACATATTAAGGGGGAGCGAATGGTGTATGATGGCAATTATGGAAATACCAAAGACCGACCCTGTAATTACTTTATCGGAGTTATAAGAATGGTAAGGTTAGGTACTCGATCCCACGATCTCGCCAGAGCCGGAGGGATCTACCCAGGGAAAATCTACTAGTTAGTGTAGAAGTCTGTAGGTATGATTACAAAAGGAGTAATGTGAGAATAAGGGAATAGTGCAGACTGAGATGGAGCTAGTACTGGAACATACCCAACAAGGTACTAGTAATGAAGTCTCGGTAAGCACTGAAGGGGTTGAAGAATGAAAAAGAAATGTTAAGATAAAGGGTGAAAAGAAAGCAACCCTCCTTAAACATTAGGCAGAAACCGGGTCACTACATATGCTGTCAAAATCACATGGTTGATTGCTGACATTGAAGATAAGTATCATGGACCCAATTATACGCTGCAGAACCCTCCCTAGCCACTCAAGATCCCTCAAAGGATTGTTGTTTTATTTCTCACTGAGATCAATACATTTCTATCGACTTTCTCACTCCGAGTTAGTTGATATTGAAAAGGTGGCAGTCTGCTCCAGCCTCCGAATACCAAAAACCAAAAGTGCATAATTAAGTCTAGAACCATGAGATCATCCATAAATCTTGCTAGGACACTAATACAAACTACGCTTGCTCATCACACACTGTGATTTCAAGTAAGATTTTAAAAGTCCTACGCATTATCCTAGTGGTATTGCCAGAACATCTGAGTGATACGTAAGTACTCACAATGAAGATGGAAATCCTTCTAGAGCCATCATCAAACAAGCTCTTGGTAGGTAACTTGTGAGATCCTCTTAAGGATCAAACTTGTGACAACTGGAAAACAACGATGGGGCAATTCCAAGTGAATCAAACTTGTTCCAGTATATGAATTGACGAGTTATTTTTGAAAAACCTTTCGATGTGCTCAACAACTGATTTTCGAGTACATTGAATGTGTATATCTTTAAAAACAAATGCGTTTCTGATGAAATTTGATTTTATGATATAAAACTTTCGATGCGTCACAAAAACTCTTTTCTAAGTGACACGCGACTGATTTTCAAATCAATTTCTCATTAATCAGTGGGTTTCTAATTCACTGGTTCACTCACTCCGTACTTTGTCTACTTTGAGACGCTCCGGTTTGAGAACGGCTAGCACAGCTGCGAAACCCTGTTAAAGAGATTCTTCGGAATTCTACCTGATCACAAGCAGTATTTATACTGATTAACGAGGAACCGTGGTTCTTGCAACCTTATTCAACGAAAGTGAAAGACCACTATGTTTGTTTATTACCTAAACATCTACATGGCATGAATCTGCGGTAACAGATGCTGGCAAAGAGGACACATCAATTCATGCCCAGTCACACCTCAATTTTAATCATGGATATTATGATACTGGAAAAAGACCTACAACACAGCTTCCGCAACTCTGATGCTTGCTATCATGATCCAGAAAAGTGTGAGCATGCCGGTTGATTCGCTGATAGTATATATATAAAATAACTCAAATGCAAATCTCAACCAAATGCCCTTAACCAAGGGAAAAAGGTCAAAAGCTACAAAAGGATAAAATATATAAGATCAAATTTCCATATAATTTTTTTTTTAAAATTATAAAAAGATTCGGACAGGATCTTCCGGGTAGTCATGTCCCAACGAAGGCTGCAATTGAAATTTATCATGGTTTGGATAGAGAAATTTGAATGATGGAAACACTAAGTAATTAAAAAACTAAAGTTCATTAAATAAACCAATTTAATTAGGGAAACAAGGATAGGAAAATGGGATCTTAAAAAAAACTACGGAAACAAAATTTGTTATAAGGAAATCATAAAATTAAATCTAAATTAAGTTCGCGGGGAACAGAATAATGTATCGGGAACCCTAATATACTAAAAATTTAGAAAATAAATCTACATAATTATAAAAATAATAATTTAAATTCTAATTAACTTAATTTGAAAAATAAATTGAAACACTAGACCAAAAACGGAGGTCGTTTGAATTTACTAACGGAAAAGAAACGGTAAAACTTGCCGGTAAATACCGGTCGGGTTAAAACTGAAAATTTACAGAAAAATTAAGACTACATCAAATTTTATATATTTTTCTAAGATACTAAATGACAAAAGAAGATTTTATAAAAAAAAGAAAATATTTTTTTTATTAATTTTTGGATTTTTTCTGAATCTTTTAAGATTAAATAAAATTAAAAACTAAAGTAATAGATAAAAAGACAAAAAATAAATGTTATAAAAATTCTAGAAAAATTACATAAAATAAATAAAGTTATAAAAAAGATAAAAACTAAAAAGCCCTAATTTTTATGTTTTAATTAAAAGTAATTAAAACTAAATTAAAATTAAAATAATGTAATTAATTTTATTTAACTAAAAGCTATAATGGCTGTTAAAATAAAGCGCACAAAAGTGTTAAGCAACAAGGAACAAACGGTTTTTTGTTAGGTACAGCTAACTAACCTCTGGGACTAACACTGGTTCAACTAGAAGAGAAAGTTACACAAACGTCCCTAGAAGCTGGACCCGATTACAAGTTTGGTCCAAAGTGCTTATTGGCAAAACTTATAAAACTTACAAAAGCAAACTTACTCAGGGGCTTAAGGGGAACATTTTTAATAAAGGCACTTATGACTTTTAAGCACTGAATAAGCCAAAAAATAAGCTTTTGGGGCTGCAAAAGCTAAATAAGCTTTTTAGCTTATTTTTCTTTCTTTTTGGGGCTTAAGCTCACAAGATAAGCTACAAACTATGGGAATAAGATACTAGGCTAAGGGAGTCCTAATGATAAGCTAAGGTTATCTAAATAAGCCCTAAAATAAGCTGGAATTAAAATAAGCTATTCTAACAGTTTTAATATAAAACAGAAAAAGTGCTACTTTAAGCTACTATTAAGCTAAGCTAAAGGCTGAGATAAGCTATAATAATTTGGGGACTTAAAGAACAAGTATTAAGCTATAAATAAAAGCTATAAGATCCTAAGGCTTAATGCAAAATAAGCTAGAACAAGGGTGCTGAAAATTGGTTTCAGCACCAGGGGAATTAACAGTTTGCTTAAAGGCCTATTTTAGCTTATCAAAATAAGCTCATATGAGCTTATTACCCAAAACCAAACCTAGACAGATTTAAAAGGGTGGTAAGTGAGCTTATTTCCAAAATTTGAGCTAATATGATAAGCTTAAACCTGCTGATAATTGGGGCTTAAGATGAGGGTTTTCAAAAAATTATGCATGAGTACTTTGACTCCTACTTGGTCAAAACAAAAGGGACAGAATAAGGGGTTGGTTAAAGAGGCTAGAAACAACACAACAAGCACACAACTAGGTGTGCTTAAGCTGCATAAGCAGCTTAAGCCTTTAAGCTCAAGTTGGCTTTTTGAAAATTTGACAGAATCTACAATAAACCTAAAAACTTATTTTCAAACTAAAATTAGTGAATTAAGTGACTTAATACAGCCTACACACTCAGCCAAAAGTGGCTGGGTGTGTATGACCCATTGAAATTCCCTTTTGACCCATTTTCAGTATAAAACCAAACACTCCCTTAAATATATAAAATTCGGGTTTTTACCATTTTAAATGAAGTAAAAGCTAATAAATGTGATTACTAGTGGTGTTTAACAACTTTAACACATTTTTATAATAGATAAACAGATTTTAGAGAGCTTAAATAAAGCTTTAAATTTCGACAATGGTTACTTGCAACTTTTCAAATAAAAACTCTTAATTTTTCATTTAAACTCCAAGAACTTACAACATAAACTTTTAAATAGGACTGAATTACAATAATACAAAGAAAGACTTAATAAAAATTAAAACTAAAGTAAAAACAGGGTGTGGTTGGTGCTGCTTAGTCTCTCTTCTTTTATAGCAGCTTAAAACCTTTCTGGCTGTGTTGGGATGAGCTTGTTGTGAGAGTGCAACAATCCCCAAGCAATCCTAACCCTTCTCTTTGCCTTCTCATGATCTCACCATTGATATTGACTTCGGGTTGTGTGAAATGTTAACAGGGAAAGGGTTATAGGGGCAATAGGTTATGGGGAGAGGTGAAGGTGAGCTGGTGGATGTACTAGGGTAGTAGTTTGGAGCTGAAACAGTGGGGAGAGGTGGTTTGGGTTTTTGGCGGGAGTGGTTTAAGGTACAGGGTTGCTGGTTCGTTTTAAAAGAAAGGTTTGAAGATGATGCAACTTCAGTCCCTCCTCTTTCTCTCTTTTTCTATTTCATTTTGGCCGGGTTTTTTAGTTATAAGATAGTTTAGAAAGTGGCAGCTTAAGTCCTTGTGGTTTATAACTAAAAGTTTAAAAAAGGTTTTGGAAAATGGCAAATTAGGTCCCTGCTGTTTATTAACTAAAAGGGATAAAAGAGGTTTTGGTTAATTGCATTTTCAGCCCTTGTGTTTTATTAAACCAATTTAAAACAACTTTCAAAATTTTGCAATTTAGCCCCTAAAGTTTATAAAAATGATTTTGTGGGCTTTTGTTGGGCTTGGGTTTGTATTGGGCCCACTGGGTTTGGGTTTGGGCCCAATAAGGTTTAGGCTTGGTTA
>BQNB010089608.1:0-27363 GCA_026074375.1 Tanacetum coccineum
GTTTCTTCTTGACTTGCAAGGGTCTCTAATTTGAATTGCTCCAAATTGGCTTCAACATCATTGATCTTTGTCATGGCTGATCAATAATCTTTGAAACCCTAGAATCGAAACAGCTCTGATACCAATTGATACGAACCGGATCGATAATAGAATAAAGATAAGAAAATAAACGAGATAGATGGTTTATGTTAATGGGATAAACCGACCCCCCGATGGTTTATATTAATGAGATAAACCGACCCTCCAATTGATAAACAAAACAATACTTAATATTCATTCCACATAATAATATTACAATCCTAATGGTCTATTTATAATAGACTTATCTTGTTGACTAAGATTACATAAAAAAGGAAACTACTAAATAGTTGACTAAGAAAATGTAATAGAGGAAACTAAATAAACTAATTAATTAATAATATAATTATGATCAATTATATTAATGCAGGATCATATCACGACCACGGCATAGGGCGAACAAAAACAATTGGAAAAATCAATCACTTAAGAAGGACCGCAACAAGAAGGATCATAGAACAATAAAGGCAAAATAAGCCAGCAAACTACTGAAGGTTCAGGTCCGCATCATCAACACTTGGGAAGGGGTCAACATTATTACCCCCAATCTGGTCTTCCGTACCTCCGCCCCCGTGGCCATCTACTTGTACAACTTCATAATCATCTGTAGAAATTGGGCGAACAACGCTTGCAGAAGCAAAAGTGACCGATAACGCCGTGGTAGTTCCAGCAGGGGCAGCTACAACAGCTGAAGTACTCTCCGTACCAGTTAAAGCCGTAACAGATAAAGGCTCAGATAAAGGAATAAAAACGTTGCAAAGTGCCGATACACGGTTAGCAAGGTTCTCCTTAATCTTCTAAACCCTAAAGTTAGAAACATCCAGCGATAGTGACAAAGTAGAAGCCCCAATTACACGATGATCCGAAGAATGATGTATCAAAACCATTAACTAGTCAGCACGAGGCTGTGACCCAGTCAGACCCAATCTATCAGCAAGATGATTCTCCAACCGAAGAAGATTCATGATAGTCTCTGTGCTGGCATCTTTATTGGATTTAAGCTCCGCAAGCAAGGAAAAATTAACACTTTGAAGATGATGCAAAGCGGCAAGATAATCAGCTTCCGCAGATGGATTATATGCGGCAATATCAGTTAAAGTCCTACCTTCAATACCGTGAGTAATACCCGCGGATAATCCTTCCTGCATGCCTTTTTCAATAGCCTTGCCAATTGCCGCCCCAAGAGCAGAAAGATACTTCGTAGAATTCAAGCATTTGGCAATGGCAAGCTCCATACCGTGAGTCAGAAGCCATCAACGACCGGCAATGGTATTCAACAGGCGCGGATAAAATTTCTCCTCCAGGTGAAGGACCATCGCAACAACATGAGCGTCTAGTTTCTCAAGTTTATCATTAACCTCTTTTATTTTGTCATCTTGGAACTTCTCAAGTTGATCAACAAACTTTTCGTATGCCGTGACCTTTTCCTGAAGTCCAGCAGAAGAAGCTTCCAGTGCATGTACCTGCAAGTCATACGAAAAATAAGGAAACAATAATAATGATAAAAATTTGAGTATAAGAGAATATACCTGATCAACAAGACTATCATTTTGCAACTTAACAGCTGTGACAAGAGCGTCCGAGTCAGCAGCCTCTTGCTCTCTGACCTTAACCGTAGCTGCAAGATCCGTTACCTTCACATTCAATATCCCATTTTCCTCCTCAAGGGCAGCATTACGCTCTCTCAAAAACTTCACCTCATCACGGAGAGATTTCTCAACAACCACGAATCTAGAAGCTTCAGCACGGAGATGGATGGCCTCTGCGGCTTCCGCTTCTTTCAAATGTAACCGTGCACTCAGACTATCAATTTCTTCACCTTTAGTCTTCAACAACATATCCTTCTCCTCGACAACAGTCTTCAGTCTTCTTTTCTCTTTAATGTTATACTCAGCACGCATTCTCACTTTCGCGCTCAGAGAAATTTGGCGGGCTGTACCAACATTGAATTCGGTAAAAAGCTGATCATGCTCCATGCCACGGATTGATGCAAAAAAATTTGGAGGGGCAAATTCATCTAACATTTCACAGCAGACGCGACCATCATCGAGACAAGACCCATTTGTAACACTCCATTGTGGAACGTAAACCTTCTGAAGATCAAACTCGGGGTCAACGACGGTGCGGATGCCACCAACAAGAAAATCACTACCAGAAACATCCGAGAAGCCACCTGGATCAGTCCTGCCAGCTGAAGACGAACCATACATACATTTAAGAAAAAACAGATGTACTACGTAATTTCACACAATGTCTACTTCCCCATCCATATAACCAAACACATAAAACAATCAAAGGTAACAAAGCCACGTTACCAATCTGTCACTAAAACATTTTATCAAACACATACATACATGATATGCAACGAGGAATAATCTGAAAGAAAACAAACCTTTGGTGAAGGCACAGATGGCCGGAGATAAGCCAATTACGAGTCAGCAAATGTTTCGTCTTCACGCTCCGGTGTATCAGACACAGTGATTAACAAAAGTAAGGTCGTAAAAAAAAAAAAACGGTCCACCCATAACCTCAGCATTCAATACTTCCCCGGCAAGTAACCTCTGAACCGCTGACCTAGACTTATCGGCCACGGAAGGCCCACCAGGGGCTCCGTAATCATCTCTTAACTTCTTGGCAGGATGAGAAGGTTCGCCAGCATCAATGTTAGTTTTTTGTTTCTTTTGTCTTGGTCGCAACGGGATCACATCCTCCCCAACGACCTCCGCAGCCTCACTAACAATTAAAGTACCAGCACTTTGATCAACATCAGCAGAATCATGAGGCTCCTCCTCATTGCCACTACCCTCTTCATCAAATAACCAATCAACACTGGCGTCAAGCTCACTCTGGGCACGGGCAGGAGCAACCGGGAGCAAGGGTACGGTACGACCAACAGTGGTATCGAGCAATTTTGGTTCATCTTCACCACGCTGTCTCTCACCAATCCTGACCTTTGTTGGATCGGCAGTACGTATGAATGCAAGAATGTCCAAATTCTCAAAGAAAAGAAAGAGGTTGCTGATAAAAAGTCAAAAAACATAAAAAAATGACAAATAAACACCCACCCTCATTGTTGTCACGCAGAAATTGAGGATAAGTATTTTCATCTAAAGTGTAATAGCGGCTGATTCCAACTAAACAAAGAAATGGTTCCGGATACTTATGAAAAGGAGCCGGATACGCAACAAGAGTAGCATAATGCTCCGCGTTATACTGAGAAGACTTAGGAAAGGGATCCTTCGACACAGTTGTGCTAGCATTCCATGGGAAAAAAGTCGGGCAGGCAAAAGCATCAACCCAAAAGAAATGGTCATTCTAATTTTTCAATGAATCTAAGGGTTTAGTATAGCAAGTAGCGGTATTCCCCGGACGCTTACCAAAGGACACCCAGCCTTTGTTTTTAGAATTAACATAGAAACAACGAAATAATCCAACCGTGGGCTCAAAACCATGGACCGGAAAGGTACTAAAATGAGATACCTTGGTCGCACTAATAACAGAAAGTTGCGATATATGGATACGATAGTGTTTAAGCACGTTCACAAGGAAAGTGGAAAGTGGTAACCGGAAATTAGCATACTCGAAGAACCTAGTATATACGCCTATTTTACCGGCAGGCATCTCATGGATCGTCTGGTTAGGGGCAGGTATTTGCGGGTGTACCTCATCAGGAATATGATATGTATCACAGAAAATTTTTAGGCGTGAAGGGTAAGTGTCCCACTTAAAATATTTTTATATACTAGCTCATATGATAAAGTAAACAGGGATGAAGGCCTAACCTGAAAGACAGAAAATTCCTCGTAACAAAACACAAAAGGAGCAATGAAGAGCTTGAAAGATTTTTTGACAATGGCGATTATGGATGAAGAAGATGAAAAAGAAAACAGTGAAAACCAGGCCGACTATTTATACCCTCGGTATAGTAAATGCGAACCTCCTTTAGATGTTTACACGTGGCAACAACTTCCGAGTCAACGGCCAAGATAAGAAGTAAAGATAGTGATGACAGTTAAGAAGTTAGACTAGCCAGTCAAATCAGTCAGAAGATAAAAGGATGCAAATAAGCCACGTCAACCGCGCCTTACCAACCGATAAAAGAAAATGTCACGGAAAAACAAAAAACAGCGGAAGGAGAAAATAGCACGGGAAGTAAAGAAACATAAGTCTAGTAATACCTACCGCACGCAATAGAATCGCACGCAATGAGGAATACTAGACTGGGGGGACTTGATGACGTATAATAGGTGTACCAGGCCTCTGGGCCTGAGCCATATCATTACAATGGGCCCCCGGCCCAACCAAGCAAATAACACTCTCCGCGGAAAAGTCCAGTTCCGTACTGGACGGCGCGGAGGAAGCAAGCCGGACATGACAAATCTTCCGCGGACTAGCAGGCGTCCGCGGAAGAGAATTAGCGTCCGCATAACACGATTACAAGCGGATCCTTATCCAAATAAGGGTCCCACTTCGGCCTACTAACAGAAATAAGCGAAATATCAGGAAAACCTAATATTTGGCTTGCCTATAAAAAGGGTTACTCTGACACCCCACAAAGGTACATTTTGTCCTATCATTAACACACACACATACTCTGACATTCTCTGACAAACATGTATACTTACTCTCACGCCGGAGCTTAATCGCGGGGTCCGCCCTGCGGTAAGGCTAACGGTTTACTCTCATTTGTGCAGATCACCTCTTCATTACTTGGATTAGTACAAGATCTACATCATAGCCCGTTCACCGGCCCAATCCACCAAGTGATCTAGACTCATATTCAATCCCGTACTCTTTTTGTACTAACAAGTGTCATACACAACATTAGACCACTGCATTACTAGAAACTAATTATTGGTTATTTTTTCTTTCGGTATGTCTCTGAAACTAATTTTTGGTGACTTCATATATTTGCAAGATCACATATCTCTGTCACATGTTGTAAAATAATCTCCTTGAAAAGGTGATTATGGTGGAGTTAACTGACTTCTTTTAGGTTGGAAAGACATGTCGATTTTTTTAACGACGTGCTAAATGAAGTTTTTTTCATGATTTACTAAGTGTTAAGAATTTGAGCAAAACTAGTTACTCTTATCAAAACCGGTCTACCTGTATAATTCCGGCATGATCACCCTTTTTGTGATCGGCTGATGGGTTCAACCATGTACCGGGCCAATGTGTGCCATCTGCCATCCAAGTCGCCTTAGGGACCTGACCAGACTCCGAAGAAGCTGAACTATCACTCTTGTTCTTCTCCTTCATTTCTTCCCTATTGTTGTATTTTTCACAGCGTTTTTTTATCACGTCTGGAAGACCATTGATCCTGACTTTAAACTCGTCATACTCTCTCTTCATCCAACGATGGTCCTTCACGAAATCAGGATTTTTCTTGTTCTTGGTTGGGTCTGTTTTCTGTGTGAAATAGCTATCGGGGTTCCTGGGCTCAATGTTGTGTTTGCGACAAAAGGGCACCCAAAGCTGCATTTTAAGTACTCGTCAGACAAAGCATACGTGATATATAACAAATTGCCATGTCGGCTTACTATAAACTGTTAACCGAACTTATTTCACTTACAACTGAACCATTACACGTCTCGATCTGTCACTCGACTTTCCCAAAAACGTGAATCCGCCCAAGTCATCGTGTAAAAACATACGAGAAACGATAGTCAAGCGAAGAGCCTAAAGAATAGCACATTATCTGAAAAATCGATCCAGGCAAGCAGCGAAAACGGAGAAGGTGGGCCTTGCAACAATGGTGTCACATTTGTTTAATCCCACTCTCACCGGGAATGCTCGTAGTGTGGCGTTATGAACCAGGATCTTCCCCAGAAGTCCATTTGACATTGTACCATGAATCTATCAGATAGAAGAATTCCGTGAAAACGTACCTCCAAATATAAAAAGTGACATCAGAAGACCCCATAGTGCTCTACAACATCAAGCAAAGAGACGGAGAGTCCACAAGAAGACATTCATACAAAGTTAAAAGTCAGGAAATTGGAAATGTCAAAGGAGCGCCAAAATGCATATGAGAACATCAACTAATTCATGTACGAATCACTAGTCAGAAACTTATACGAAAAGATTTCATGAGAAAATTCCAAAAACAGTAGATGAAATGATGCAGGTAGCCACATCTTTCCTTCAAGGGCAAGAGGCGGCCTCAAATCAGGAAAGGAAAAAAATCTCTTCTACAGTCTGGAAACACCAGTAGGAGGTCCCATAGGCAGAATTTCAAAAAAGGGGAAGGCTTTCGCAGCCAACATAAGCAAGAGAAAAAGCCGGACAGGTTCACCCTTCTTACAAAAACCCCAAAGGAAATTTTAGCCTTAGAAAAAGAAAATTCAAAACCCCACCTCTGATGACAACCCCGGTTGAAAAGCGAAACGCAAATAATTCAAACTTATTCACAGGAGAAATGGGCATAATACAGATGAATGCAACCATCTAAGAAAGCAAATTGAGGATATGCTCAAAGCTGGGAAGCTGTCGCACATAATCTGGGAGCTGAAGCAAAGCAGCAGAAAAGACCAGCCAAAAAAGAAAGGCGAAACCTCTGGAAAAGAGAAACCTCAGGTAATTCTAATGATTCAGTCACGACAAAAGGTAATAAGGCAAAAGAAATCAAAAATCTTCCTCTCCCCAAATCGATGTTTGTTTTCCACATTTATGGGACGATGAGGGGAGGAGCGGAATGGCCCCCCTAATAATCATAATCAGATATTGGAGGGCCAACAAGTGCACCACATATGTATTTGAACAGAGGGTCATCTTTTGAAATACTCTATGAGCACTGTTTTAATAGACTACGTCCAGAGATAAAGAATCAAATGGTCCCAGCTACAACCTCACTAATAGGGTTCAGTGGCGAAATAAAATGGCCATTGGGACAAATAACACTCTTGGTAAAAATCGGAGATGATGAACACTCAACGTCAGCATGGATGGATTTCATGGTGGTGTTAAGAAACGGAGCGACTCCACACAACTACATCTCATGGAAGGGGGTCCCGGTTACGAAAGATACAAGCAGTACCATCACCAATGCCACAGAATGAATAAAATTTCAGTCACGGAGTAATACTCATGCTAAAGAGCATAAAATTATCCTAGGTGAATGCTGCGATGTCCACTGGAACCATATGGAACAACCCATCTCAGCAACCAAATACGAATAAAGGTAAAGTGTCAAATCAACAAAACACCCCCGGAGCAGACAGCGATGATACGTTTCCAACTTACGGAGAAAACCAGAGGTAAGCTGTTGCAAACGCTCCGTCAGCGAGTCTTTGACATATTTCTGCTTTGGACCCCAAACGGATATGAAATTGCGTTTCAAGGCCATATAGCGGAACATAGGTTAGAAATTTACTTAAAGGTTGTCACCGTTAGGCAAAAGAAAAGATGCTAAGCCATAAAAAAGAAACATAGCAATCAATGACGAAGTTAGTAAGCTTGTGGCAGCTGGGATCATGAGGGAAGTTCATTATCACGATTAGCTCTCCAACCCGTGAAAGGTAAAATGCAGAGTGATCACCAAGTTGGAGAATGTGTTGTTATTTAAAACCTCAACAAAAATCATGTCCCAAGGACGGTTACACTCTCCAAGAAATAGACGTGGAAGGTCGAATCCCAGTGCGGATTCCCCCCTTTAATGCTTCCTGGACGCATACAAGGGTATCAACCAAATACAATTGAGTAGAGTAGGAATGAGAGAAAAAACCGCGTTCATTACAAATCATGTGAGCATTTATTGCTACATAAAAAATGCCTCTTTGGTCTAAGAAACCCCTATGTACATGACCTATACAACGATTAGTGGACAAAATATTCCACGGACAAAATTGGTAAAACCTCCAAGGTATATGTGGATGATTTGGTCATAAAAAGCCCGCACGTAGGGCGAAGTTTGTCCGCGACCTTAGAAGAAACATCAAAATCACAAACGCTTAACAGGATCAAAATCAACTATGAAACTGATCCCCCCAGAAGTTTTGCACCTACGGAGATGGAAAGAAAAAGATCTTAAGTGTTAGTTGTGTAGTTTCAGAAAAGAATAACCAAGTCAATACTAATGGTATTAAGATATGCTCAGATAAGATAGACGCCGTATTAAGCCGTCAATCACCAAAATACTTGAAAGACATGCAGAAATTAAATGGAAAGTTGGCAAGCTTAAACAGATTTTTAGCAAAATCAGCGAAGAAATCGTTACCATTTCTCAAAACTTTGAAGAAATGCACAAAGAAGAGTGACTTTCTATGGACAGAGGAAGTGGAAGCTGCATTTAGACAGATGAAGGAACACATAGCAAAGTTACCCATGCTCACCGTTCTAGAAGAACAAGAGGAACTCATCGTCTACCTGGCAGCATCCAAGGAAGCGGTTAGCGCTATACTAATGATGGAAAGAAAGGGTATTTATACAACATATGTGGCCAGTTGGGCCTTGGCTTCCATGGGCTTTGGCCTAACTAGCTTTCTATTGTTCCAAATATTAACTAGACCTACGAGCTACGTATTTTAGGAGTGACTGAGACTTTTCTCGATTTCTAACAATCTCCCCCTAAGGAAAGTCACTCCAATTTACAAAATCTTAAGCCTGACATTTTGAGAATGTCTTCAATCTTTGCTCGTAGTCTTGATTTCTTTCATCTTTATCTTGTGATATGCGTAGTGATCTTTAGATTTTAGGCTTGAGCTTTGTTCATTCGGCTTGACTTGTATGTGATCTTTGAGCTTCCTGAGATCATCAGCCAAATATAATCTCTTATCATCAACTTGTGATCTTTTGCCTTCTTGTGAGTTGTGACCTTTGGACCGACATGCTCTTACCTTTCTTTTTCATGAAAGCTTGAATAATTATCTTTCTTAAAATTCTTTAACTTTAATACTTCGTCATTTCAAGGAAGACGTGCAATATCAGAGTAGCGAAAGTCTTTTGAATAATGTCTTTTCATATGTCGGTCGGGTATGAGCATGTGGCTATGAATCTGACTCGTCTAGGGCTAGCAGCTGCAACCGTCGGGAAAACCTGCATGTTTAGGTTAGTAATAAATAGCATATATGGATGAAAATGTCTTTGTCTCTTCGTCGAATACGGTTTCAATAACCACAGTTTGCCGTTTATCTGTATAAATACTACATGTGATTAGGTAGAATTCAAATGAGTCTCCTTGACATGGTTTCGCAGCTGCACTAGCCGTTCTCAATACCAGAGCGTCTCAAAGCAGACAACACGATATGAGTAAACTATTGAGTTTAATATCTCACTAATTTGAAACACAAAATTAATATGAAAAATCATCGAACGTGTCACTTGCTAAAGTGTTTTTCTAACACTTCGAGAGTTTTATACATTTAGAAATTCGTCAACCGTCAATTCATAGTCTGACCGAAATCGATATGCATTGTCACAAGTTTGATCCATGTAGGATCTCACAAGTCACCTACCGCAGAGCTTGTTTGATGTTGGCTCTGGAAGGATTTCCATCGTCACTCTTTGTTACTATGGGTGCATTACCATTTTCTATGATCTCCCATAGAGTGTAATCAATGCATTGTAGGTATTGCTCCATCCTCATCTTCCAGAGATCATACTCACCAGGTTGGAGTATGGGTAGCTTGATGGTTTGAGTAGTTTAAGAATCCATTGCTTCTTGAAAAAGTAGATCTTGTGTGTAGTAAAGTTTCTTCTTATTCAAAGCTTCTCACAAGCTCTAATACCACTTGTTGATCCTAATAGAATAGATCTTGCTTAGCTTGTATAAGGCTAAGTTGTATTGAATAAATTCAGAACAACTATGATAGAAACTTTGATTGTGAATATCAAAGACTATGCGGAATCTAGTCAATGATACTAAGAAGAATTTCAATGAAACGGTAATGAATAAGATTAATAACAAACAGTTTATCAAACTTTCAGCCTCAATATAATTGTAACACCCGCCCCAAGGGGCATCGGATTGCGCAGCGAAAATTAGCAATTTGGTGTTACTAAATAGCATCCGTCACCACGATAATAGAAAATGACTCAAATAAGACGTTTACCAAACATGTGTTCCATAATTATTCAGAGTTAAAAGTGCGTTTAGGTCCCACAGAATCGTAACCACCGTCTATTACAAACCATGAAAAACAAATTGTTTTCAAATAAAAGACATTGTTTTAAACACCACATGAGATATTGTTTTTGAAAGACCGAAACACACAAGAAGTCTTTCCATAAAATCCATCACCACACGCACGACACCTCCACGCCATCGTTGCCTTCAGCCTTGGTTACCTGGGATAAAACATGTTTAAAACGTCAACAACAAAGTTGAGTGAAATTCATAGAGTTTAAATAAATCAATAAGTAAAAACCTTTGAACACATTATTAGTTCTCGGGAAAACAAAGCAACAAATGCAATGTATAGCAACTTCTTTTCTTTTACGCAATAAGCTCATGACACCGAACGTTAACAAAACATATGGTATTTCATATGCTAAAAATATGCCCCAAACAAGGTATTATTGTCATATACCTACTAATTTCCAATAACAAAATGTCCGTTTGACAGGGTGGTCACAATGATTCAAACCCCGGACAGGGTTGTCAAACCCAATAGATCTATTTAATGCATTAGCGTTTACCTCACAATAAGGCAATTAACTTCATGAAATAAGGGACTTCGACAATAGCTACTTATGCGGAAACATTCTCATAATCGGGTCCAGCATACCATAAAATCATATGTGTTCAATTTATAAAACAAACATGTATCCCCCTCGTGGGTTTATAAAACAATCAAAAGATTTAAAAGAATCCAATTCAATCAAATCAACAAGTGCAAATAACTTCACGTCTCAACCGCGACCTATATATTTTAATACATATATAGCGGTACGTGACTACGAGAACATATACCATATAATCATAACTAGTATATATATAATTATATACTACAATCTCCAAGTGCGACACAAAATATTTATTTTGACGCACCAACGATAACACAACGTTTACCACAAAGTTTCTATTTTTAGAAAGTTGCCGAAAGTAAGGATAATATAATCCGAACTCATATTTCGTTATTACTTAACTAACATTACGAACTCTTTTCTTATAAAAGACCATATTCAAAAATACATGCAAGTTTGACTTTCAAAAGTCAAAGTTCGTAATTGACTTTTACACCAAAATTTACCAAATCTTAATTTGTCCCTAAAACGTTCGTTATTAAGAGTTACGCGACGAGCCACCTAGTGAAACGTAGGTAAAGGCGAACTTTATCATTTTTCATTATCAAAAATAACTTTCAAAAATTTCTCGACTCGCTACGAGGCGGTCAAACTTTCTGGTCAAACTTAGTCAATGCAAAACCCTTTAAAATGACATTTTCGACTTAAACCCACTATCAAAATATGTTTAACTAGTATATTTATTTATACTAAAACCATCAAACTTCAATTAATAATCAAACATACTTTTAATAATTTTCCGCACTTGAATCCTATAGCACATAATATATAACACGCAATATCATCAAATTAACAACTTTGACAATGTAAATAGAACACTTACAACACTCTCGACACAATAGAAATCAACACACAAACTCGGTTTGGGTTCCCCCTTATGGTTCGTGGTTCGAATACAACCCAACAACCAAAACCAAAGCTTTTTCAACAAACCCACTTGCAAATAACACTAATATAACCTCAATAAACACCCTTTTAAGATCAAAACTTCAAGAACATGACCAAATCTCAAGTTACCAAAATACTTATTGCATGTGTAATATTTTTAGTGGGATATGTAGGATTTGATGAAAGGATTAAGAAAATATAATTAGATTGTATTGCATGTCGGAAAATCGACAACGGTGGTGGTGTGATGGTGGTGGTGGTCGGACGTGAACAAGGAGGGGAGGAGGCAAACATTTTTTTTCTAAAAATAAATGTGTGTGTAATGATTGGTATTTTATAAAATAGTAGTTTGTATCTTTAACACATTTAGTCCCTCCATCCTTCATAGTCCTTCAAAACTAGTACAAAGTTATTTTCTTTTGTTTTATAGTCGGCCAAAAAGCTTGGGTCATACCACATTCGTAAATATTTTTATTCCGTCCCACTAAATTTATTTTAAAACATTTATTAAAATGTTAAATCACGTAAACCACGATTCTTGACACGCTTTTTACAAAAACACAGGGAAAAGCCATAAAATACAAAAATAAAATAATCACGCTCTCGGAGCAAAAATATAAATTTTTTAACTGTCTCATATGCTAAAAACAAATAGAAACTCAATCACGGCTTGTAACTTCCCAATAAATGGAAATTTTCACCAAACCTTATATAGCATAAACGACTAAAATCAATTATGTAGTAAAATAATTATCATAGCTCGGGATAAACGTTGACCTGAAACTCGGGTTGTTACATTCTCCCCTCCTTTAGGGAGCGCCGTCCCGGTGCTCAGCTTGACTTATCCGCTCTTCCTCGCTTCATCATTACTCGTAAAGAGATGAGGGTACTTATTCTTAATCTGATCCTCACGTTCCCAAGTAAATTCTGGACCTCTTTGCGAATTCCAACGAACTTTAACGATAGGTATCCGACTTTGCTTAAGCCGCTTGACTTCTCGATCAACAATTTCCACTGGCTCTTCAATCATGTGCAACTTATCATCAAGTTGAATCTCATCCATCGGAACGACAATGTCGCCTTCCGCTAAGCATTTCTTGAGATTCAAAACATGAAAAGTACTATGAATCCCTTTCAACTCTTCAGGTAGTTCCAACGTATAAGCCACAGGACTGACTCTAGCTAGAATCTTGAATGGCCCAATGTAACGTAGACTCAACTTTCCGCGCTTTCTAAAACGCACAGCGCCCTTCCACAATGATACCTTGAGCAGTACCATATCACCTAATTTAAATTCTAATGGTTTAGTTCTTCTATCCGCGTAGCTTTTCTGGCGGCTACACGCAGTTAACAAGCGGTTCTTAATTTAAATAATCTTTTTCGTCATTTCCTAAATCATTTTTGGATCGGTGAGTTGGCTATCTCCAACCTTACTCCAGCAGACAGGCGATCTACATTTTCGTCCATACAAAGCCTCATATGGTGCAACCTTAATACTTGCGTGATAACTATTATTGTACGAGAACTCGACCAAAGGTAAATGGCGATCCTAACTACTTCCAAAATCAATCACGCATGCACGCAACATATCTTCTAGCGTTTGTATAGTCCTTTCTCTTTGACCATCCGTTTGAGGGTGGTAAGCGGTACTCAGGTCCAAGCTTGTCCCCAAAGACTTCTGAAGTGATTTCCAAAATCTAGACGTAAAATGACTGTCTCGATCTAAAATGATCGAAATAGGAACACCATGTCTACACACAATTTCCTTCAAATAATGTTGCATGAGTTTCTCCATAGTATCAGTCTTCTTCATCAGTAGGAAATGAGCTGATTTGGTCAATCGATCGACAATGACCCATATCGTATCACACGCACTCGGCGTCCTAGGCAATCCACTAACAAAATCCATAGTGATCCTTTCCTATTTCCAAACAGGAATCTTAGGTTGTTGTAGCAACCCATACGGTTTCTGATGCTCAACTTTAACCTTCACACAAGTCAGACACTTGCTAACATATGTGTCAATATCAACTTTCATATTCGGCCACCAATACAACAACTTCAAATCTTGATACATTTTGTCTGATCCCGGATGGATAGAATACTTGGACTTATGCGACTCGTGCATAATCAAATCCCTCAATCTACTGAATCGCGACAACCAAACACAATTTCCAAAACAACGCGTTCCATCAAGGCAAAACTCGAATATTTGCTTAATCAATCTCCTCAAATTTTTGGCCTTCACATTCTTATTCTTCATCGTTTCCTTTTTAGCTTCAAGGATTTGCTTGGGTAGATCGTTATAAACAATCATCATCAAAGCTCGAACACGTAATGGCCCAATCCTTTCCTTGCGGCTCAAGGCGTCAGCCACAACATTTGCTTTTCTAAGATGATAACGAATCTCACAATCATAATCACTTAACAACTCAATCCAGCGACGTTGTCTCATGTTAAGCTCTTTCTGATTCAGAATATATTGTAGGCTCTTGTGATCGGTGAAAACCACACACTTCGTTCTATACAAATAATGTCTCCACAACCTAAGAGCAAAAACAACGGCTCCCAACTCCAAATCATAAGTAGTGTAATTCTCTTCGTGAGTCTTCAATTGTCGGGAAGCATACGCTATCACCTTTTCCCGTTGCATCAACACGGCTCCATAACCCTTAAGTGACGCATCGCAATAAACCATGAAATCTTCCGTTCCTTCGGGCAACACTAAGATCGGTGCATTACACAACTTTTGTTTCAGCAACTGGAATGCTTCGTCTTCTTCCTTACCCCAGTAGTAAAATAATTATCATAGCTCGGGATAAACATTAACCTGAAACTCGGTTTGTTACATTCTCCCCTCTTTTAGGGAGCGTCGTCCCGGTGCTCAGCTTGACTTATCCGCTCTTCCTCGCTTCATCATTACTCATAAAGAGATGAGGGTACTTATTCTTAATCTGATCCTCACGTTCCTAAGTAAATTCTAGACCTCTTTACGAATTCTAATGAACTTTAACGATAGGCATCCGACTTTGCTTAAGCCGCTTGACTTCTCGATCAACAATTTCCACTGGCTCTTCAATCATGTGCAACTTATCATCAAGTTGAATCTCATCCATCAGAACGACAATGTCGCCTTCTGCTAAGCATTTCTTGAGATTCGAAACATGAAAAGTACTATTAATCCCTTTCAACTCTTTAGGTAGTTCCAACGTATAAGCCACAGGATCGACTCTAGCTAGAATCTTGAATGGCCCAATGTAACGTGGACTTAGCTTTCTGCGCTTTCCAAAACACACAGCACCCTTCCACGACGATACCTTGAGCAATACCATATCCCCGACTTTAAATTCCAATGGTTAAGTATTTCTATCCGCGTAGCTTTTCTGACGACTACGAGCAGTTAACAAGCGGTTCTTAATCTGAACAATTTTTTCCATTATTTCCCGAATTAATTCTGGACCGGTGAGTTGGCTATCTCCAACCTCACTCTAACAGACAAGCGATCTACATTTCCGTTCATACAAAGCCTCAAATGGTGCATCTTTAATACTCGCGTGATAACTATTGTTGTAAGAGAACTCGCCTAATGGCAGATGTCGATCCCAACTACTTCCAAAGTTGATCACACAGGCACACAACATATCTTTAAGCGTTTGTATAGTCCTTTCGCTTTGACCATCTGTTTGAGGGTGGTAAGCGGTACTCATATCCAAATTTGTACCTAACGCCTTCTGAAGCGATCTCCAGAATCTAGAAGTAAAATGACTGTCTCTATCCGAAATGATTGAAATAGGAACACCATGTCTACACACAATTTCCTTAAAATAAAGTTGCGTGAGTTTCTCCATAGTATTAGTCTTCTTCGTTGGTAGGAAATAAGCTGATTTGGTCAGTCGATCGACAATGACCCATATCGTATCGTACCCACTCGGCGTCCTCAGAAGTCGAGAAACGAAATCCATAGTGATCCGTTCCCATTTCCAAACAGGAATCTCTGGTTGTTGCAGTAGTCTAGACGGTTTTTGATGCTCGGCTTTAACTTTCGCACAAGTCAAACACTTGCTAACATATGTGACAATATCAGCTTTCATATTCGGCCACCAATACAACAACTTCAAATCTTGATACATCTTGTCAGATCCTGGATGGATAGAATACTTGGACTTATGCGACTCGTGCATAATAAATTCTCTCAATCCCATCAGGGTGAAACTCAAATATTTGCTTAATCAATCTTCCCAACTTTTCTACCCTTGCATTTTTCCTTTTCATTGCCTTCTTTTGAGCTTCAAGTATTTGCTTAGGTAGATTGTTATGAACATTCATCACCAAAGCTCGAACACGCAATTGCTTAATCCTTTCCTTCTGACTTAAGGCGTTAGCCACTACATTCGCTTTCCCCGGATGATAACGGATTTCACAGTCATAACCGCTTAGAAGCTCAATCCATCTCCGTTGTCTCATGTTGAGCTCTTTCTGATAGAGAATCTACTGAATACTTTTGTGATCAGTGAAAACCACACACTTTGTCCCGTACAAATAATGTCTCCACAACCTAAGAGCAAAAACAACGTCACCCAACTCCAAATCATGAGTTGTGTAGTTCTCTTCATAGACCTTCAATTGTCGAGAAGCATATGCTATCACCTTTTCCCGTTGCATCAACACGGCTCCATAACCCTTAAGTGACGCATTGCAATAAACCATGAAATATTCCGTTCCTTCGGGCAATGCTAAGATAGGTGCACTACACAATTTCTGCTTCACTGTCTGAAAAGCTTCCTCTTCTTCTTTACCCTACTCATATTTCTTATCCTTCTGAGTCAACTTAGTCAGAGGCTTGGAAATCATAGAAAAACCCTCGATAAACCTTCGATAGTAACTAGCCAATCCAAGAAATTGCCTCACCTCTGTTGGTGTCGTTGGAGCAGCCCATTTCTTTATTGCCTCAATCTTGGTAGGATCAACATGCAAAAATCACACTTTGAAAACTTGGCATACAGTTGCTCCTTCTTAAGTAGCTCCAAAATAATCTTCAAATTCTCTCCATGCTCTTCTTTGACGAGTTAAGATCAACATAGACTCATTATTTGTCATAAATCCAATGAATCAATCTCAACCATCCATTTTTTCATCAAAAATAAAAAACCCACTTTCCATCTCTTTTTTAAAAATAAAATATCTTACAAACGGTAAATCGTCACACGACAAAAAATACACCATCGCGACGAGTATTTTTTTATCTTTCAGTAGACGGGTGACACGATATACTTTCGAGGAACTTTTTTTCGATTTTTTTTCAGTCACGAATTGCGAAAATCATATATGATTCGTATAACGAATCATATATGATTTCATAAAATCATATATGATTTCATAAAATCATATATGATTCGTATAACGAATCATATATGATTTCATAAAATCATATATGATTTGTGATTCCGACGAACTTTTTTTCAATTTTGTTTCAGTCACGAATTGCGAAAATCATATATGATTCGTATGACGAATCATATATGATTCGTATAACGAATCATATATGATTTCATAAAATCGTATATGACTTCATAAAATCATAAAAAAAAAGTTCGTCGAAAAGTACATAGTGTCGCCCCTCTATAAAAAGATAATTTAATTCTCGTCGCGATGATATGTTTTGTTTTGCGTAACGATTAACAGTGTGTGAGATATTTAATTTTTAAAAAAGAGATGGAAAGTAGGTTTTTTTTATTTTTGATGAAAAAATGAGTGGCTAGGATTGGTTCATTGGGTCTATGACAAATATTGAGTCTATATTGAACTTTTGGCCTTCTTTGACCTTGGAATAAACCAAAATATCGTCGATGAACACAATGACGAACTTATCAAGATATGGCTTGCATATTCGGTTCAACAAGTCCATGAATACAGCAGGCGCATTTGTCAGTCCAAACGACATTACTTGAAACTCAAAGTGACTATACCGAGTTCTGAATGTAGTAATGGGAATGTCCTCTTCTTTAATGCGAAGCTGGTGATATCCTGATCGCAGATCGATCATGGAATACACGCTCGAACCTTGAAGTTGATCAAATAAATCGTTGATTCTCGGGAGAGGATAACGATTCTTGACAGTCAACTTGTTCAATTCGTGGTAATCAATACACATTCGAAAAGACCCATCTTTCATTTTCATGAACAACACCGGTGCTCACCACGGTGATGAACTCGAACAAATAAATCCTTTCTCCAACAACTCTGAATCAAAAGCAGGTGGCGGAGGGTTAAGAGGATCTGCCTCTTCATAAGGAAACGTCAACTCCGACTCATTTTCATCTTCTTCGTCATCTATATCCATATCTTATTCTTCTTGAGGTTCTTCTTCTTCCTCAAATTCTTCCTCTTCCGGGTCCTCGTCTTCATCCACTAAGACAGGCTCAGGAATAGCGAGAGCAGGATCGGGTAAATCATCCACATGATCGGGAGGAATTATGTTTGCCATGATAATCTAGAAAATATCATATAATACTTATTCAATAGTGTTCCAATAAGAATACTATTATTCAAAATAACAATTCGCATAAGTGCGCAACAAACCAAGAATTTACAATTTGTGGCATTCTCGTTCAATATATTTCTCAAATATACTCCAAACATATATAATAATAATTATTATATAATTACCTAACAATCTATGCATACAACACATGCACAAATATACCAATACATAACATTTTATGCATACAACACATGCATAAACATTTCTTCTCTTTCTATATGTAACCAATGGCAACGAGGAGTCTTGGCGTACGTGTAGAAGCGTTATAGTTTAGGTTTTCAAAAACTCGACCTACACTACAAGAAAAAGTGCTTTTAGTGACCACACGAATATGGTCACTAAAAGCCGATATTTCGTCACTAAGCTGATTTAGTGACCATATCAGGGCGGACAACTTATAATGGTCATTACAACCTATTTTGACCAAATAGTTACCAAAAACGGTGACCACTAAAGCAAAATAATCACCAAACATATAGTGGTCACTAATTTGAAAAATATGGCAAAAAAAATCAGCTTGTAATCACAAATACAATAATGAAAATTCGAAATGAAAAAGAATTTATTCAAAACAGAAATCTAAAATTAATTACATTTACAAGATCTATATTTCTTTATTCGAAACTAAATACAAGAATCGCGATTACTGCCATCTTTGAAGATTTACAATTTTTTTTTTGATAATATTCCTGCTGCTAGTACCTTTCCCATGTCTCCAAATATGATAACACGCTGCAACGAGTCCTGTCCTGGATATGGTGATGCTTTGAATGACTACATTTTACTCCAGTCGATCCATTGGGCAATACATGTCCCATTCTGTATTCGTATATGACAAACAAAAAGATAATGAGAATGAAAAAAAATAGTAAAAATACTATCTTTAAAGTATAAATTAAGTTCACACACATACATTGAATTAGGCCACAATTCCTTTAGAAACTCGTGTGGGAAAAACCAGGATCACGCCATCCAACAGTTCGTGCAGGTGCCCTGTATGGCCATTAAAATAAGTAATGTCTTTAGTGTTTAGGTAATGTTACCACTATGAATACAAAGTAGATAGTCAACTCACCGCACATGCTGCTGCGAGTAAAGGTCAATGCTCCTGCAGGTGAAAGCTTTTTGTTTTGGCCCTTCCTACCCCACTCCATAATCGGAGTGGCCTCATCAATGTTGTAGCCACTTGTCTATGTTACTGTCATCTGCATAGGCCTCAAACGTAACACACCATACAACAATAGAATTACAATTATTAAAAAACTAAATAATGCATTGGAAACAAGGACTTCACATACGTTTATCAATCCGCCTGTAAATAATGCAAAGGCGAAATCTGCACACTGATTAACAAGTCATCTTTTTCCAAGACCATTGTGTAGAATCCCTCATACTCGACTAGAGCGAACTCTGATCTGCCATTATTTTAGCAACATTTGAATTAAAAAGACAAGATACTAACAACTTTCACAAAATGATTATGTTATAGAAAGATAGATATCGAAGGCTATCCAGATTTTTCTAAATAATGGCCTTCCTAGTGGTAGCTATTTTGAGCCACTTATGACCAGATCGATTTTTCTAAATAAACTGGATTTTGAAAAGGTAAGGGAGCTGTGCTACAGCACAACCCGTTTTAAAGATAAGACATAAAATTACCTAACTATCCTTGACCTTAAACACATGGATACGTATATGAAAATCTTGACTCCAGTATACTAATACAACATCCAAGTCAATACAAAATGTAAATCAGACCTGGTCCAGTTGACATCACGATGTTGTTTGTTGAATCCATCACCCAATCTATCCAAAGTGCAAAGCCATGGCACACTCCTGCCTCCGTGAACTCAACCTGCAACATGGGTTCTTTACTAATGTCCTCGTATATCTAAACCAGATATAATGAAGAAAAAATTTGCTACCTTGGCTTTCCCTTGGGACATCACTTAGTTTCTGCAATAAAAAAATTACAGAAATATAATTAATTCCTTTACAGGGCATTATGCACACATCTTCGGATAAGATGGAATCAAGTATCGTTCTTTTACTCCTACAAACAATTTCGAAATTAGAAACACCGATTTAGGTAGATTACCATTGATAAGGATAACAATGGTCTAACAGAAAGGTTGTGGGTCATTTAAGTCTCACTGAGATTTTCATTCATTAATACAAAATTGTGGGTCATTTTGAAACATGTTAGAAGTGAACAAAAAGATGGATCAACTAGACAGAAGTGTATTCAAATGGGTCAGATTGGGTAGACCCAAAACACATTTTGAATACTTGCATTTACAAATTTACAAAAAAATGTGCATACCTTGTCATCCTCTGCTTTCTTAGTGATTGCAGCCTAGTTGCTGATCTTTCACATGTTCAAAAAATGTGAATACCAAATGTTAAGATCAGCATAATACATCTCTGCTGAAAAGACTCACATATTAGTTTCTGAATTGTATGTTCTTCTGTGCAGAGTCTTATACTCTCCCTTGTTGCAAGGTTTGTTAAGTACAACTACAAGCAGACAACATACACATATTAGTAAAGTCAGCTGCCAAATTACCGAAAGAAACAGACCTGCATTTCACATAAAGAAAAGAATGTAAAGCAACCTGTCTTTACCCTGTTTAGACCTGTGAGTGCGTCCTGTCCACGCACTCAAAATAAGAGGGTTTAACATTAATACTGCTACCATTACGTGAAGCTGAGGCGCGCCTAGATGCGTGTCACCCAGATGAAGAACCGTAGTCTCGGTGACTGAAACCAAGTTCTTTATCTTATAACGAAGTTAGATCCATTACTTTGGACACTATTGAGAAATATGTATATCCAAATGAAACCTCCTTCACCAATCTAATGTCTATATTCATCTTGTGTTCCATCCTCTTTTAGCAATTCCTTTCCTGTTGCACGATTCATCATAAGGGATATAAGATCTATCAACTTGTTCCAATCTTCAAGCAATAGTTCCACAAACTGAAAATATCACTCATAGATAGAGATGGCAAAATGGGCATGTTAAGTAATGGGTCAAATCGGGGCATTTGATCTGAAACTTCTGAGTCCAGTTTTTCAATTTATTTATGTTTATTAAAAGTGTCAAAATTTACACTTAATCAGGTAAATCTAATATCATCATAGTCTTTGGGTAACTTTTGTCCTGTTACTTTTAGCTATCTATTTTCATTCATGTTTCGCCCGTTTAAGATAATTACATAATTGGAATCGGCTCTTCATAAGTACATGGCTCAAAATTGACGCAAAAGCCCAAAACATATTCATTTGAGGTCATTGGGCAAAAAAAATGATACTCCGACTAATAATCGATCATAGCAGCTGAGTGGATGGGTCGAAAACTACATAAAGTATCAGATAAACACGATGTTACTTCCCCTATAGAAACCAAAAACCCCCCAACCTATAAGTATTGTCAAACATTTCAATATTATCGGCTTACCCTTCGGTCAACGTCTGTCGACTTAGAAACTTAAACAATCAGCTCCACAAGTTTTATAAACAAAGGGATTCAAGTATGATTCTAGCAAAGATTACCATTACCACATGATTTGAGATCACTGGCGTCTAATTGAAACTTTGTATCCATGGAGACGTATGCTGCAGCAATCTCCTCACTTCTTAAGTTATTTACTTGAATTGTTTCCCTGTACAAAAGATTCAGTGGTCATGAGGTCATGATCATGTCAAAACTAACGGATTTTGTGATTATTTTACGAGTTTAAATGTATAATGAATAGTACCTTATAAACGATTCTATCTCGACCATATTTCTCTCATTAAAGCGATTGATGGCTAACTTTGTGTTATCCCAGTGTTGTAAGGAGTTCCCAACCTTGTTTGTACTGCATGTAGAGTAAGGTTAAGCTTTCTATAAACAATATTAACTTGAGAGATACACTCCGTCCGTCCCAAATTTCTTGTCCACAAACAAAAACCACACAATTTAACATGTATGCACTTTTCAACTGGTAGAGCCCCAAAATTTACCCCATAAATTTGATGATGCCAATAAAAGTTTGATAAACTTTCAAAATAACTGAAAGTGGACAATTGTTTTGGGACAAACTAATTAGATATGTGGACAATAAAGTTTCGGTATTGAAGGAAGGGCATTTAGATTTCAATGTAATGCTTACCACTCTTCACGGCAGTTTTCCAACAACGTCGAACTTTCCGTTGAAATACATGTTTCTTCTGTAAAAAGAGATTTCACTTTCTCTATATATTTATTCGCCTCAGTCTTTCCATCATCAGAAACTTGCATCATGTTAGACACGTCCTGCAACATCATCTTGTTATCTTGTGAACTCACCTCATCAATCTTTCCTGATACCTGAGAAACCTGATCACAAAATTGGATTTATACAAACAGATACAATTAACCATGATATATACAAACAAAATAAGGTTTCCAAGCTCACCCTTAAAGTTTGTTTTGATATCAAGTTCCTTAAGATTGCTGAAATGTTTTCTATTGCCAACTGTTCTTCTTTAGCTGCATCTTCCTGTGAAACAAAAGATAAAGATTTTAGGTACTTGGTCGTAATTATATGGGTACAGATCTAATATAGCATCGTTCATCAATTTTACCTTGAAATTCTTCTCAAATGCTGCTAAGCTCTTGAGAACTAGTTTTATGATTTTCCTCGAGAACTGACATGAATTTAGTTGATCGATGACTCAGATTGTTGAAGAAATCAACTGTTGCCCTTGAGATATCGTGAGCAGACGCCAAACTTTTATGCAGTCCCTATATAACCAGAAAGAGAAGATTATGTTAAAACCATATATTTAATGTTCTGAGCATCATATGACTATATGTTGGAATCCAAATATTAATGACTACAATGCATACACTACCAAGAAGATTCATACAATTGACTACACTGACAATTGAAGATTAGGTATAATAGGAATACTCGTACCTCTTAATGTTGTTGAGCAGATAAAGCCAGCATCTACTTTTGTTCAGTTATTGAATTCTTAGCCTCCATAACTGCGTTTTAAAAAATCTGCATACACAAAGCAACACAGCATAAGTTATCTCCCACGACCCGTGCAAAAAAAGAAATTCTGATTTTATATATTAGATAAAGTGTTTGGGAGGATCTTGCATTGAAAATCCCTTTCATCGACTTAGTAGCACTAGAGACCTTATTTTTAGCTTTTGAGACACTTCCTTCATCAATCTTAGTTTTGGAAACTACAGGAGTAGTATCTAAAGACTTAGATTGTGCCAAGTTCTTAGAAAACCTAGTCTTGAAAACTACATGAGTAGTGTCTAAAGATTTTGGTGTTCTAGGTTTAGTGAATAAGGCTCTACGAACATTCGAATGCACATTCAATTTGTAATTTGCAAGACATTTATCTTGACATGGAATAAGCACATTTTTCATACAAGAAACACATAGAACAACTTTCGCTTTAGGAGCGTTTGCAACATCAACATCAATTACATTCTCTTTGTTTGAGAAAACATTTGCAGATATAGTATCTGTTTGCTTATTTTTCCTAACATAAACTTCTACTTTCTTTGCTGAGATCTTAGAGTTAGCTAAGACACTTTTCTTGACATTTGAATCTCTATTCATTGGTCTTCTAACACTAGACACAACATTCATTCCTGTAGAAGATAAACCATGCTTAGTCTCATTTGTTTGTGATTCTTGTTTTCTGACAACTCTGTACATTCCAGGTACTATGACATTATTGTTTGAATTTGTCCCTCTTTGTTTCTTAGGTGAAATCTGTAAAGTGACTGGTTTTGACACTACATGTTTCTCTTCTGTTTTTGAAACAACATTTTTCTTTTGAAAAACTTGTTTGTTTATCGGTGTTACACAAAGAAGATTTTGAGAAACATTTGTCTGGTCAAACCTAGTATTTACAGACTTACCTTTTTCAACATTTCTCAATCTATTTTTTAACTCAGATATGGTAATTAAAAGATTCTCATTCTCAGCACGAATATCAGCATATGCATACGTTTTTTGAGAGACATGATCAATTAATTCGTCCATTTCCTTTTTGAGTTTGAGAGCGTGTCTTTTTGATTGAATCGAAAAGCTTTTGATATTCCAACTTTACATTGTCTAGTTCTTTTATCAAAGATTTCACTATAAAATCCAAAGACACGTTCTCATTCTCAAGCTTCTCCATATTTGAAATCCAAGAGTAATCAAGACTTTGTCTTCCCAAAAAATTGGCGTTATCATTTTTCAAAGATGATTCTCATTTGCGTTTTTCTTTTTCATGTTGCAATTTTAATTCAAAATCAACACTTTGTTTTTGACATCTCTAAACATCTTTTTCAAGCACTTTTATTCTCGCTTGCATTCCCTCTTGGATCTCAATGGAATTCCTTTGAATTTGTTTAATTTCAGCATGCAATGAATTATCAACACATTCATGACTTGTTAACACACTTATTTCTACTTCATGTTTGATGGTTGCTTCCAAAAGTTGATCTTTCAAAAATTCATTTTGCTTCTTTATTTCACAAAAATCACTTTCTGTTGAATCAAACACATCTTTCATTTCTTTTATATCACTTTGAATGTTATTCTTAAAGGCTTCAAAATAGACATGCAACTCTTTAACAATTGGTTTCACTTGATCTTGACAAAAATCATTTAGTTTTATTTCTGCGGGAGATGTGAAAAAAAATGCTTTCTCTTTTACAATTCTTTTGAAGTAACTCAAACAATGTTTCAAAACATTTTTTCATTCTTTCCAAGTATTTATTCACATGTGAGTCACTCGGCATCGATGCCAGAATATCAGAAGTTGCATTTGAAGTCTTGTCAGATGAAATAAAAGAAGACGAAAAATATTTTTGCTCAGTAGAAAGTTCCTTTTGAGGAACAAAGTCATCATACAGATCATTTATTTGTTTGTAATCAATTGACCAACAATTTTGTTTTTTCGCAACAGCAATTGGATCATTCATTTTTTCTTGACTCTTGGAAGCATCATCAAGAATGTCCTCAATATCTCTAACATCCAAAGGAACTTCTGGATTACTCAAACTAGAGGCAAGATATAACTTTGGACACTGAAAAATTGCTTGCTTGAGTGTATAAGGATTCGGGTATCCCAGACCATGTTTTAACCTTGGATCATAAACATTCCTTGTAAGGAATTGCCAAGTTTCATCATTATGTCAACATTCTTTTTAAGTTTGGCCTCGAGATCTAAAACTGTGTCATGATAGCTATCCTCGTCTTCACTCATTTGTCTTTTTAAGATTAAATGAGTCTTTTGAAGTTCCTCATTTTTCCGTTTGTAATCAATGACAGCTAAATCCAATTTATCTCGTTGTTTTTTCTTAATCTCGAATGATATGTCGATCACGAACAAATTGAGACTGAGCTTGTTGATTAAAACGTTTTGCTTTTCGATCTGCCTCAATATATTCGTTGTAATAATTTTTATTTTCTTTGATGTTTTCCGAAACCCGAACCCTTTCCTTATACAAATCAAACTGACTGGTTAAAGTCTTGTTTTGTTGTTGGACTTTTTGAGCAAATAATTGTTGTTTCTTAGCTTCCTAATATGCATTTCTGGCTAGTTTCTCTAACTCATATAGGTCAGGAATATGTGTATCATCTTCAACACTTCCACTATTAACATTTCCATTTGGTTCATCAAATATAATATTGCTATTAATTTGATCATCACCAATTGTACTGTTAATAATTTTAGTATGAGTAGGATACATTGGTTCTTGATTATTGTTGATGGATGAAGATTGTACCTCACTCACAAATGCAGAATCATAGCTTGGCCTAGCATCAGAAGTAGTATTAGCTGGTTGAATCTTGGCCATCAAGCATATGTTTGCACTAAGTTCCTCAATTTCTTTCATCCTTGATGCATCAGCAAAGAGAAAATCATTTTGTTCATCAGTAAGAATGACTCCAGCTTCATCCTATTTTGCTAGCAACATTTGTTCCATGAAGTATTTCGAATCCCGAACTCTTGGCTTTGGACAATTCCTAGCAAAATGTCCTTTGTCACCATAGTTGTAACATTGAACATTTGTAGTATTTCCTGAAGACGAAGTTCGAAGAGTCCTTTGAACATTCCTAGTCTCATTTTGAGCATTAGATCCCTCAACAACTTCCTCTTGAACATAAGCTCGTCTTGTATTTCTTCAAGTATTACCAGAGTTCCTGCTTTGAATATTCACCCTGTCACCTTGAATGATTGCTTGATTTCTGGTGTTTGAAGAAGTGTGAAGACAATTATTTGTTAGATTAGAGAAATTTTGAGTAATGGCTCGAGCAAGTAGCAACATTACAGAGGTTAAGGGATCTTCATAATTGGTTTGAACAACATTCTTCTTGTACTCATCATCATAATCAACCACAGACGGAGGATGTGTGATATAATAAGATGATGTGTTTCTGGAAGATGAACCCGAGTGTGCTACTAGAGCTAAAGGATCATGAGACTTCTCTAACTTCTTTGCCCTTGATGCATTAACCAGTTTCTCAAATTGCTGAAGATAATCAAAGAGATCATCAAAAGTATCCTCTGTCAAACGTTTATCCAGACGAACTTGTGTGACATGTTTCAACCATTCCGGTTGCAAAAAATTCAAGAACTTTGTATTAATTGTGACATGTGGGAAATTCATTTTATTTCTTTCCAAATCATTCATTAACTGAGCAAAGGGGTTGTAGACAGAAACAAGTTCTTCTCCTGGTGCAGCAACAAACTGATCAAATTCGTTGGTAAAACGAGTTTCTCTGTCAACTTTGTCTTGTACTGTTCCCCTCATCAAACGTTCTACTCTTTTCTACATGTCCTTGGCCATAGTGAAAGCATCCATAGAGTTGTAAATTTCATTTGGAATAGAGATCAAAATCAGATTCATAGCCTCAATTTCAGCTTCATAGTGCAATAACTCTTCTCCTCGCAAATCATCTTCAGTTTGCATTTTTGATTCTATCGAATCACTAGGAATAAATGTATGAAACTGATAAGGACCTTAATCAAGTGCTTTGTTAAGCCACTTTCGGTTTTCTCTCTTTCGATTTACATATCGTCTAAATCGACTTGCCCATGGTATATAACTACCCCTT
>BQNB010089609.1:0-16461 GCA_026074375.1 Tanacetum coccineum
GTTAGTGATCAAGAGATTTAGTGAGAAAAATAATGTTTTTAGAGAGAGAAAGAAGACTGGAAAAAATCATGCAAAGAGGTCTGTTTTTCTGTTGAGAATAGTGTAGTATTTATAGCCAGGAATCCCCAATGGTCAGCTGGTGGCGGACCCGACGATCCCAGATATATCTGGGGGCCGCCTAGCTACTTAGGGGGCCGCGCCTAGACTGACGCTCTGATTTTTGTCCTTTTGTGGGGAAGGTTTATCCTGATGAGTTATATTCGGTTTTGGGGGAAATTTTGAATTTTAAATTTATGTTTTAAATAAAACTTTTCTTTTAATTAAAAAGTATTTTGTATATATTTATTTTTGTAAAAATACTTTTATAAAAATGTGATGGTAAAGGAAAAATTATTTTCTTGATCACTAATCATGTTTAATGATTTGTTTATACATACCTTAAGTGATTTACATTTGAAATGGAAATTTAAGATTAATAATTTGTAAACGTTTATTTTTATCGTAAACGTTTTTACATTTTGTTATCTTCAAAATATAACACCCCGTGTTTTAGGGTCATTTACGACGTTATTTATTTCACTATTTCTTTTTAGTCTTGTACGCGTTTGCTTTTAATTTTAAGTATTAAGTTAAATTGCGTAAACTAAAAATGATCATTCAACGTAAACGGGCATCAAATAATTAAATATTTACGTCAAGCAAGTGTTTGATAATTATTTGGAGTATAATTATTAACTTTGTACATTTTATTTTTATTGGTTACGTAAAGTGTTTGCGTTTTGCGATAAAATACGTTTAGGCATTTCCGAAACCACCAAAACTTATCTACGCTTTAACGAATACCTATTATTATACCCAATACCTAAAGTTTTATAAAACTTCACCCATGTTAACATTGTTAGTCATATTTTTACATAAAATAAATCAACTAAAACATACACTTTACTAGTTTATACTTCTACATTAAACCTTATACACTTATACTTCAAATAATGCTAGATATTTATACAAGATAACAAAAATCACCAACTAGCACCTTCCCCCCCCCTTTATTTTCGGATGCAATATGCACCCTAGGGAACCAAAAGCACACCAATATGTTTCTAAAGTCTTGTACAACCTCAAACTTATTATGGCTAACACATGACTAGTATTTTTGACCATCTTTTCTCCTTAAATCCCTCCTAATGTTTCTCTTGACCTAAGACTTTCCTAATAGTGAATTTGACTAGTCCTAGTTGTATATAAGGCTTGCACTAGATAGAGAACACACACACACTTCATTTCTTTAGTGAAAACTCACAAACACTCTCTTTTGCACTCTTCAAACCCATGGCTAAACCACAACAACCTAAACAATCCATACAAAATTTATTTATCAAGTATAAAAGTGTTCTAACAACATATCTAAGATATACCAAGAAGGTTTGAAGGTTTAGTTAAGCATTTTTAAGTGTTAATCAAGAAGGGTTTAAGATTAGGGTTTCACTGGATTTAGGGTTTTCATAGTCTTGGAAGCTTGGGTTTATTATCTAAACTAGGGTTTAGATCTTATATTTCATCATCTTACATCATACTAAGGTTATCTAAAACCCTTAAACTCTTTACATTTGTGATTTTATATGTATATTATGTTTATATAGTTAATCACCATCTAGGAAACTTATTAACTTGTAAAATAGATTTTTACACTAGTTCATGGTTTGATGAACTTTGTCACATGTTATATGAATGTTAAATACATGTTAGAATGGAAGTATAAGTATTATACAAGTGTTTGTTTCTTTGTAAAGAGTATATATAAACTAATTACCTAAAAGGTTTACTTGTTAAGTTTATAAGCAAAAGTGACCTAATACATATGAGACATGTGATATATTATGTTGTAGAGGACTTGTAACAAATGTACTAAGCTAAAAACCTATAAAAACAAGTTTAAACATATTTTAACTAAAAACCCTAAACTTTCTGTTTTAATTCGAAAATTAAAGCATTTATTTTATATTTTTATAGAATACTACATGTTACAAGGATCGTAGGCATGTAGAGAACTTAAAAAAACTTATTTATATCGAAGGAGATACGGCATTTGCAAGTTATACGATAATAAACGCGTTTATAAAATAATTTTATAAACATTTATTACAATTCACCTCTGATATAAATGATTGGTTAATTTTTACAGAAATTATATATTTTTAAGATTCCAAAACATTAAGAATCTTAATTTTTCGATCAATAACGAAAGAGTAATGGATTTTTTGGTGTTTACGATAATTAAAGTTATAAAAATAATTTTATAAACTATGAACAGTAAAAATCACTATTCATCTCAGATACATTTTGGGAAAATACATTAGTTAGATAAAAAATTTAATTATGAAGACGTGCTCGAAAGAATCACTAAAATTGGAGTTAAAACGAATAAGATACGACATTTACGAGTTTACGATAACTAAATTTATAAAAATAAATTTATAAAAGTCCAAGAACAGTAAAAATTACTGTTCACCAGAGGACTCAAAATATGAAAATGTAATATTTTGATACATCGTCTTAATACGAAAGCGTGGACGTAAAGAATGTACAAAACGGGCTTAAAACGAGAAAGTTACGCCATTTTTACTAACGTGATCTTTATAAACGTTTTAACTTTATAAATATGATTTCACAAATACAATTAGATAGTGATGTAGCTATATAGAATTATATACGACATACGTTTCTCAAAGTACTTAGTACTCATACGACCTAGTACTTAATATAGGAATGCATTGACACTTACTAACGCATTATTTTGATATACTTGTTATCCATTCCCTTAAGGTGAGTTTATAGCCTCACATTTTACTTGTTTTACATATACTTTACAACTTTTGAGGTAAGAACGTGCTTTTTACCAACTTCATTTACATGATGGGTTTGAATTTATTACATGTGCATTTACAATATCGATTACAAACTGGTATTTACATGGTTGATTACAAATTGGTTTACATACTCATTTACATAGCTCGCTATGGGATACATTATTTGACTTTATTTTTCGTCTCAAATACATACTTTACTTTTGAAATGATTACGAATTAGCTTAAGCGGATTTAACTGATAACTATAAGTAAATGCCCGGGTGTTCTTGGAAGGGACACCTGTGAGGGGTACACAGTCATTATTGCTCGGGTGTTCTTGGAGGGGACACCTGTGATGGGTACATATGATTTTCATTACTGCCCGAGTGTTCTTGGAGGGGACACCTACGATGGGTACATAGAGCATCGGTTTTATGAACTTAGAATAATTTTAATCATTGTTTTATAAACACATGAATATTTACGTTGCCTTGAATAAAGTGGCAATACATACTTTGAACAAATGCGGTCAAATTTTCATACGTACATTCTGTGACTATTTGGGGATTGAAATGGTCATGCATACTTTACAACTCTTTGATTTCTAAAAATCATACATACATTTTGGAAGAACATACAAGGATTGGAACGGTCATACATACTTTACAAAACTTTGGTTCAACATTTATACTTACAAAAACCTATGAACTCACCAACTTTATGTTAACACTTTCTAAGCATGTTTTTCTCAGGTGAATTAGATGCTTGGCTTATGAGATGTGTATTGAAGTCTAAATAATTCAAGATTTCTTTTCAAACGACACAGTTAGAGGTCGTTCTCTCATGACTTAAGCAATGATATTATGAAGTAACGCTCCCGGAAACATATTCCGTTGTGACCCATTTTTGGGGGTGTTACACAAAACATCGAGAAGTCGAAAAATGTAAATAACGTTTTTAGACATTATTTGTATTAACAGTCTTAAATTCCTAAATTTCTAACATCTAAACAATTACTTGTCTTCAGCCATCGTCTATAAATCTAACACGCCAAACAACTCACTCAACAAACATAAAAACACACATTTTCATATCCGCACCTCACCACCTGTCAGACCTCACCTTCTATAAAAGCACACATTGCCATTGTAGCTATAACTAGTTGGCCACGAACCACAACCATCATAGCCAAACCATCATTTTCTAAAAAAAAAACTATTATTAATTAAATCATAATTATTTATGCAACTGAAAATTGTGTTATCAAAAAAAAGTACTTCGAAAAAGATTCTCATCGGATGATATAATCACACGGGAACCCGCTGCTGCAACACGCGAGTACCAACTAGTGCTTAAAAATTATTTGTGAAAATGTTAAAAATTTTGAGGAGAGAAATGTTAAAATGCATTATAAATTATATAGATATCTAATTTCAACTTTTCCATTAAGATTCGTTAGTGATGACATATAGCATCATCCGGGCCGCGACCCCGGACCATAAAATAAGCAACTGGCCCAAGCCCAACACTCGGGAAGGCCCAAAGTGACCAAACACCAGCCGCTCTGCAAGAAGCATAATCTGTGCACAGTCGCAAGGAGCATGAACTCCGCAGTTCCGCAAAGAGCATAACCCGCACACGGTCGCAAGGAGTATGAGCTTCGCGAATATGCAAGGAACGCAATCCGTGCAAAACAGCGTGCCACTCCACGACAGACGGCCACTCGTGACTGGACCAAAAAGAGTAAGAGACAGAGCATGGGGAGTCGAGGAAGAACGTCAACGTTCCAAATTAGGATAATAGATGATGATAACGATAACCTAAGCGACTACGCTACAAAGGGTGACGGTATCACTAACGTTGACCTCACAACAACAACTCTATTACCCACTGGATAATAGGGTAAAGCTCGCCTCGTGACCCATGCGCCCGATAACGACACTCGTCTATATAAGAAGTTATCCAAACACATCTAAAGGGTATGGTTTCCGCTACAACACACATACCACTTATAGCCAATACTTACTCTCACACCGAAGTCCAATCGCGGGACTCTCCTCTTGCGGTAAGACTAACGGTGTCTCTTTTCTTAGCAAGAGATCTCTGAACATATTCACTTAGTACAATCCTTCACCTGATAGCAGACTTGAAGTTTCCACTATAAGCACGTTATCCTCACTTTACTCGACCTCACTATTTTTATACTAACAAGTTGGCGCCATCCGTGGGACAAAACACAACTACGTCCCAAAATCTCATCCAAAAAAGATGAGCAGATCGGCAGATCAAGCCCAAACGCCCGCTAACTTCGCCGTCCGGAACACAGCAGGCAAAGGGAGCAAGCAAACAGTTTATGGCGATTCTGAATACTTTCCAGAGGACAAGCTCCGGGTGATTTTCGAGAAACACTACAACCAAATCTTACCCATCATGACGGAGAAAGTCCACAGAAAAAAGCTCCAGGGTGTGCAAACACGCCTAACCTCTGGCGAAAGCTCACATCGAAACTCGTAAACATGCGAAGAAACTTAACTTTCAGAGTCAGAGTCGTGCGATAGAAGGAGGAGACCTAAGAAGAGAAAACCAAGCCCGGCCACTGCGTCAAGGGACACCCGTCCCTCGCAAAACAAGAGTGTGTTCTCTAGGCTAAGACGTGAAAGAGATAAACCGACCCTCCGAAGAAGCCCGGTAAGCACCACGATGTTCACCAGGCTAGACCATAGATATGGAAATGTCTTTACACGTTTGGGGGAGAGAAGAAAGAATGTACACTCATGGCTAGGGCCAGAGATCGCACCACGGCGTAGGCATGCGAGTGAAAGGAGGAGCGCCAGTTCGAACAGGTCGGCGGAAGACCTAAATCGTAGAAAGAAAGACGCAAGAAGTCTTATTCAAAGCTACGTCACATGCTCCAGTGAACATCAAAGAGAAATCAAAGAAGAATGGGACGCCTCTGATCACGCGAGCCGCAGGCAACTTGCTCGGACAAAAGAAGCTTATCTCTCCGAAAATGAGAACGACCAGGGTAGACACTGGAAGTCCCGGCCAAAGAAACATAGGTTAAACAGGGAAGACGACCTATCCCGGCCCTGGCAGTGCGAAGAAACTGACCCATTCACAGCAAGGATCTGGTACTTCAAAGTCCCAAAGAAGACTCGCATGCCAGCTAATGTCAACACATATAACGGGAGGTGGGATCCAGAGGACCACCTAAAAATATTTCAGGCAGCTGCTAAGATAGAACGATGGGCAATGCCCACCTGGTGCCACATGTTCAACTCTAGGCTTATTGGCTCAGCCATAGTTTGGTTCGACAAGCTCCCACCGGAATCCATTGATAAATATGAAATGCTACAGAAAGCGTTCCTGGGAAACTTCTCTCAACAAAAGAAGTATATTAAGGACCCCGTAGAGATTCATCATATTAAACAAAGAGAGGGAGAGTCTACAGAAGCTTTCATGGAAAGGTTCAAAGCGTAAAGCATGCACGTCAACGGGGCGCCAGAATGCATGAGAATATCTGGATTCATGCACGGCATCACCAATCCGGATGTAATCAAAAAGTTGAATGACAACATCCCCAAATCTGTAGACGAAATAATGAACGCGACAACAGTCTTTCTAAGGGGGAGGTAGCAGCAACTAATCAGTCAAGGAAGAAAGTCCAGCCAACGTGGAGACATCGCGAAACAAACCACAAACCAAGCTTCGACAAGCGGCTGGATTTCAAAAGTCAGCACAAAGCGAGCAGGCGGCAAGACAGGTTCACACCTCTCACAAAAACCATAAAGAAAATCCTGGCAATAAAGACAGTAAAATTTAAAGCATCGCCACCTATGGCCGGGCCTGTAGAGAATCGGTACAAGAATAAGTTCTACAAATTTCACAAGGACAAAGGTCATAGCACGGATGAATGCATCCATCTGGGGATGCAGATAGAGGAGGCGGTCAGGTCAGGACAGCTATCGTACTTGGTTAAATAAATAAAGCAAGGAGGCAAGCAAGGGGAACACGCGAAGGCCCCTAAGAAGGGGGAAGCTCCCAACAAGGAGAAAGCTACGGCGATCTTTATGGTCCAACCCTGGCAACGAATAACAAGGCAAAAGACCACCCAAAGCTTCTATACGGGCCGAGAAATCTCTTTCTCGCCCCTCGAAGGTAGCGGCGGACAAGAAAACCCAATTGTGATTGAAGCGGAAGTAGAGGGGCATGTTATCCACCGCATGTACGTAGATGGAGGATCAGCCTCAAAAGTGCTATACGAGCATTGTTTCAACAAACATCACCCAGAAATAAAAAACCAAATGATTCCTGCTACAACCCCTCTCCTAGGGTTTAACAGTGAGATATCCTGGCCGTTGGGACAAATATCACTAATGGTGTCCTTAGGAGATAGGGAGCATTCCGAAAGCGCCTCGATGAACTTCATGGTTGTTAGATCTCTGTCATCATACAACGGTATCATCGGCCGCCTGGGTCTTAGAAAAATCCAAGCAGTTCCGTCTACAGCTCACGAAATGCATAAATTCCTAGTAGAGGGAGGAATACTGACAACCCGCGATAATACCATAATACCAGCAGAGTGCAGAATGGTAGCAGAAGCACCAAATAGACCTCCACCCTAAGAACCAATAGCCACAGAAGGAATCAAAGTAGCAATCCACCTAAAGTATCCAAAACAAACTGTCACGATAGGCAGAAGCCTATCAGAAAAAAGGAAGAATGGAAATCTGCAATCTGCTCAAAGACAACTTTGACATATTTTCATGGAAACCGACAGACATGGCAGGTGTTCCAAGGTCCATAGCGAAACACCGCTTGAATATCCACGAAGGATGCCAGCCCATAAGGCAAAAAAGGGGGACATGCACCAGACAGGAACAAAGCAATCCAAGAGGAAGTTGCCAAACATGTAGAAGCTGAAATCATGAAGGAAGTGCACTACCACGACTGGCTCCAAACCCAGTCACAGTGAAGAAGCACGATGGCAGCTGGAGGATGTGTGTGGACTTTACGGATTTAAACAAGTCATGTCCAAAAGATTGTTATCCCCTCCTAGAAATTGACAGGAAAGTCGAATCTCTCTGTGGATACCCCTTCAAGTCTTTCCTAAATGCCTACAAGGGATACCACCAAATATAGATGGCGGAGGAGGATGAGGAAAATACAGCTTTCTACAATAACCAAGAAGTCTTTTGCTACACGAAGATGTCGTTTGGTCTCAAGAATGTTAGAGCAACATACCAACGGCTTGTGGATAAAGCATTTGAAAAACAGATCAACCGAAACCTTGAGGTGTACATAGATGACTTGGTAATAAAAAGCTACATAGAGCATGAAATACTCACGGACATCGAAGACACATTCCGCAACTTGAGAAGAATAAACATGAAGCTCAATCCTAAAAAATGCACATTCGGTGCTGAAGAGGGAGCGTTCCTGGTCCATGTGGTCAGCATGAAAGGAATCAAGGTCTGTCTAGAAAAAGCAGAAGCGGTGATGAAGCTACAATCCCCCAGACGTTGAGAGAAGCGCAAAGCCTCAATGGAAAACTGGCAAGTTTAAACAAATTCTTATCCAAGTCGGCGGAAAAGTCACTCCCCTTCTTTAAGACCCTAAAAAGGTATACGAAAAAGAGTGAATTCCAATGGACACCAAAAGCGAAAAGAACGTTCCAAGGCATAAAGCAATGTATAGTGTAACTGATAATGGTATCCGCACCAAGACCCAGAGAAGAGCTAATAATGTACCTCTGTGCAGCCAGAGAAGCGGTAAGTGTAGTCTTACAAGCGGAAAAAGACTCGCAGCAAATACCAATTTACTTTGTCAGTCGCTCCTTGCAAGCCCCAGAAATAAATTATAATTCAATGTAAAAACTGGTCTTATCACTAGTATATGCCACAAGAAGGCTGAGGCGATACTTCCAGGCACATCCGATAGTAGTAATCACGGATAACCCATCAAACAGATTTGTCACGACCTGAAAACACCAGGAGAATAATGGAAATTTAAGCTAGAATCATTTGACATCACCTACAGACCAAGGACGTCAATTCATGGCCAAGTCTTAGTTGACTTGATTGCCGAAAGACCAGACGAAGGAGGTCCACCAATGGAAGCACAAGCTAAGGAGGTAACCCTAGAACCGTGAACTCTATTCATGAACAGATCATCATGCCTGGAAGGGTCAGGAACCGGACTCGTCCTCACAAGCCCAGAAGGCAAGGAATTTACTTATACACTAAGGTTTGAATTTGACCCGTCCAATAATGAGGTAGAATACGAAGCCCTAGTAGCCGGCTTACGGATAGCAGAACAAATGGGTGTAGAAAACCTAGTAGCCAAAGTGGACACCCGCCTCGTAGCGAATCAAATCAATGGGTCGTACGAAGCTAAAGAACAAAGCATGATCCAGTACCTAGAAAAAGCCAAGGATCTAATTGAAAACTTTAAGATGTTCTCAATCGAACAGGTGCCGTGAAGCGAAAATAAAAAAGCAAACGCATAAAGAAAAATTGCATCCACAAGCTTCGCCTACCTTACCAAACAAGTCTTAGTATAAATACTTGAAAAGTAAATCGATAGAAGAGAGATAAATCCTTGCCGTTGTGGAAGAAGAAGGGTACTGCTGGATGACACCATTAATCGAATACCTCGCGGAAGTTACCCTAACGGCGGAAACAAAGAAAGCACATGCAATCAAGATCAAGGCAAGACAATATACCATGATCAACGGCGTCTAATACAGAAAGTCGTTCCTAGAACCATGGTTACGGTGCGTCGGTCCAATCCAGGAAAAATATGTAGTGAAGGAAATCCATGAGGGATCGTGCAACATGCACTCCGGCCTAAGGTCTGTAGTAGCAGAACCAATCAGGTCCGGATATTACTGGTCGACAATGCACAAGGATGCGCGGAACATCATCAAAAAATATGATGATTGTCAAACCCATCGGTCAGTCCCCAAAAACCCGCAGCAAAAGCTCACACCAATAATCTTCCCGTGGCCATTCTACAAGTGGGGAATTGATATCTCAGGCCCATTCCCGAAAGCACAAGGAAAAGTGTGGTTCTTGATTGTAGTTATTGATTACTTTCAGGAAACCAAGTCAAGAAATTTGTATGGGACAACATCGTGTGCAAATTTAGACTGCCAGGAGAAATCATATCCGACAAATGAAAGAAGTTCAGAGACAACCCATTCAGAGACTGGTGCGAAAAGCTCAACATCAAGCAAAGGTTCGCGTCCATCAAACATCCACAGACTAACGGCCAGGTGGAAAGGGAGAACCACAGTCTAGGAGAAGGAATAAAAGCTAGGTTGGGCAAAGACAATAAAAATTGGGTCGAAGAGGACCCGCACATGTTGTGGGCGCACCGTACAATGATCAAAACAAGCAACGGAGACACCCCATTCTCCCTTACCTACGGTTCTGAATTCGTGATACCGGTGGAGATAGGGATGCCTTCACTAAGATGTGCGTAAATAAACCAAGCTAAAAACGATGAAGGGCTACTCCTGAACCTAGACATACTAAAGGAAAGAAAAGAGAAAACAGCGATCTGTAAGGCCAAAATCAAAGCCAAGATGGAAAAGTATTATAATACCAAAGTCCGCAGCACAACCTTTCATCCAGGAGATTTTGTCTACCGCAGCAACGAAGCAAGCCATGCCAAAGAAAGCGAAAAGCTGGGTCCAAAGTGGGAAGGACTATATGAAGTAGTGGAAGCACTTAGGAAAGGAGCGTACAAGCTTAGGAACGGGAGTGGAGACATACTCCCACGCACATGGAACGTTAAAGACTTAAAAATGTTATCTTTAAATTTCCATCATGTAAGCATCCTCGATAATGTAAAACCGCACTAGCGGTTGGGGTAATTTTCACTTAATCTTATGTAATGACTTTTATTTCGAAATTATTCAATATCATGTGAAGCTTAGCTACCTTTACAAATTTTATAAAAACTTGTTATATTTAATGCATACGGTAAGACGCGCACACATGCACATGACCACACATGTCACGGGAATGAGTACGACCCTATAATTAACTCTGTTTGTTTCAGAAACAAATAAGGATGAGTAACCTAACAATCAACTCAATAAACATAAGTGGATTGCAAGCCCAATACAATAGCCAAATGGCTAAATAATATTTAACAAGACTATTACAAAAGATAGCAACTTCATTAATAACGGTTACACTGTTACATTAGACACGGCCACATAAGGTCGCACACATGAGATGATAAAACTAAGCAAAAATAAATCTCAAGTGCAAACAACCAGAACACTAGTGGCATAAACCTATTGGCTACAGACCTAGTGCGGAGCCACAAGCGGCCACGCACGCATTACATCAAAAGAATTATCTAAAGAAGCTTCACATGATAGTTCGTGATATGAAGCATCATAGTCAAAATGGGCTCAAATACCACAAACGAAAAGACATCAAATCAAACAAACTAGGGGCCACCAGACCCACCCAAGATAGACGTATCAAACAAATCATCATGCGGCTGCACAACAGGCGGTTGATTGGCAGATCCTCTATCACCAAATATAACCAGGGTGGAAACTTAGTAATCAGCGACACCAAGAGATGAGTCGCGAGGGGGAACAGAGCCAAAAGCCCTACCTAAAGCAAAACTTGGAGGCGGGTATAAGCCGGAATGGTTTCTGATAACAACATCTCACGATCTATGGAGCCAGACTCAAAATAAATAAGCACGGTAACATGATCGAGAGAAGGTTGAAACTGGTGGAACTTAGGAGTAGGGTCCGTGTTGCCATGGTCATCCTTCAAAGCTAGAGCATACATAATTAATGCAAGCGAAGAATCCTTGAGGCCCTCCAACTCATCCAATAAAGGAAAGGACACATACTCAAATTCAGAAACTGCGGCAACATACTTTCCCTCAATCTTCGAATCGTAAGCCGCAATTTGAGTCAAAGATCTACCAGCTTTACCATGCACTACCCTAGCCTCCAAACCTTGTTGAATACTCTTGTTAATAGCCATCAATATAACCTTACCCAAAGCAGAACGACATTCAACGGAACAAGCACACTTGTGTACAGCAAAACAAAAACTGTGCCCAACTACCCATCGCCGCCCAACTATGGCGGTCAACATGTGAGGAGAGAGGTCATCGTCCATGTCACGTATCACGTCTGCAGTGCGGGCATCCAACTTTGCGGCTCGCTCTGAAAAACGTCGTTTCACCTCATCCTGTTGAGACATAAACTCCTCTCGTATTTTGCCCTCACCCACAACTTGATCCCTCAAACCATCACAATCTGCTGTCAACTAAGATACTTTACTATCCAACTCTCCACGGACCACCTCAAGAGCAGAAACTTTCTCTAACAAACTAGCATTTTGTGTATTCAAAGTAGCAACCTCACTAGCCTTCACAACAACCACGACTTCTAAATCAGACACACGCTTGAGAAGTTCTACCACTTCCACAGCCCCATCCTCAGACTTCTCCAACCTAGTTTTCAAATCAACAACCTTCACATCCCTCTGTTAAACTATCGCAACACTATTGGTAAACTTCTTCTCGTACTTCTCCTTCGTCATGATCTTATGTTCATAGCGCACACGCAATTCAGAAACTAGGCAAACATGCTAAGCCGAGTTAATATTAAAACTGTCAAGAAATCCGGCATCAAGTTAGTTGCGAAGAGCGGCCCAGTAACCAGGAGGAGTAACATGATCAAGAAGACTCCAACAAGTAGCAGGATTATCTACCCGAGCATTGTTAGTAATATTCTAGTTGGGAACATACACGTTCAGAGCGGTAGCGGAGTTAATAGTCTGAGACTCATAGAAGTCGTCAGCAGAAGAACCCTGACTCGGCGTAGCAGATAAAGCCCTAGCCTCAAGCTCAGGAGCGGATGAATCACGGGCATCACTCGCAGGCTCAGTCACATGTACATTAACACCGGCCTGAGCTAAAGAAACAAGCAGAACAACCTAGGGAGAAGTGGGAATGTCAGTATCTGTAGAGCTAGAAGACAAAACAATAAAACGACCAGAGGGAGGACACGTCCTTACGTTATCATGAAAATCATCCCCAGGAGCACGTTCTAAAGTAGGAGTAACAGAAGAAGAAGTAGCGTCTTCTATAACAGGAGCGGTAGTCCCAGAACCAGTGTCAGCCTGGCCACTCTGTCTAATAAGCCTCCGCAGAGCAGTAGGAGATTTACCTACTGTGCTAGGCCGAGAATTAGAAATAACAATACCTTCAGTCCGTGCCCTCTTCACAGGCGGCAACTCAGAAACAAAAGCCACTCTTTTCTTTCTCTTATCAACATTAACATTTAGCTTATCTTGAATGGTATGATCAACAAGACTGATGGTTTGCGGAGAAGGAAAGATAACACTGTCCTTAGTTTTGGTTAAGAGCAAAACCTCGTTCTTAGCAAGAGTTCGCTCACCAATCTTTACCTTAAAAGGATCCACAGAATTAACCAAGTCAAGTAAACCCATCTCTGTAACAAACAAAACACATATCAGAATATGAAACAAGAGAGCAAAAACCCCACCCTCTACATATATATAGACAGACACTTACCCTCATCATTATTATGCAACAAAGTGGGACGGACGTCGGTCTCAGTAAACGAATGACTAAGACCCACAAGGCATAGAAAAACCTCCGGGTACTTCCTAATGATGGTACGGTTCTCATTTAACAATTCCACACAGGGCAGATCCACAACTTCGTCTACCAGAAGCGGATCCTTGACAACGGAAACACCACTGAACCATGAAATAGACAGTGGGCAAACCGAAGCGTCAATCCAGAAAAAATGATTGTTCCAGTTCTTCAACGAATCAAACTTCTTTGAATAGCAGCAGGGATCATCAACACCGTCACGCTTTGAAAAGGATAACCACCTGTTACTAATAGAGTTAACATAAAGACAGTGGAAGGTACCCACGGTAGCAACACAACCAAAGGCGCGGCACATAATCTCAAAGTGACTCACTTTCGCCACACTAATAATAGACAACTAAGAAAGGTTAATCTGATAATACTCGAGAACGCGGAGCAAAAACTTCGACAAGGGGATCCGGAAATTGGCAAATTCAATGAAACGGGTGTACATGCTGATTTTTCCCTCCGGACTATTTTTGATTGTAGCATTCCGATCAGGCAACTCCGGCCGCAAGTCGGCTAGAATGTTAAACACAAAACTGTGGTGATCTAACTCCCTTTGGGTCAACACAGAAGTGACAGTATAAATCGAACTACCAACCATTTCAAAGAAAATGCAAATTCAAGAGGAAAAGAAAACCTAACATGTGACTAAAAGCGCACACACGAAAGAAGAACTGGATGAATGAAAGTAAAAAGAAGAGGAAAGTACAGTAAAAAGCCAAAAAAGAAAAACAATAAAAATAAGGGGATATTTATACAGATCCACAAAAAGAAAACCCAAAACTCCAAGATTAAGACACGTGTCCACACCCCTCATCGTACGGTTAAAATAGGGAAAGATGAATAGTCGCAATGATTTGCGCATCGGACAAAGGGTCACATCAGTCAAAAATCCCGTGGCTAGGAACAGGCCACGTCACCCAAAGCTACCTACCAAGAAGCGTTAGAGGAAAGCACATCGAGCCGCTGACCGCTAGCAACTAAGCGGATCTGAGTCTAGTAATATCTTTCGCACGCAGGAAAGACACACTAGACTGGGAGGACATGATGACGTATAGCACCATCCGAGCCGCGAGCCCAGACCATACAATAAGCCACCGGCCCAGGCCCAACACTCGGAAGGGCCCAAAGTGACCAAACGTCAATCGCTTTGCAAGGAGCATAATCTGCACACGGTCGCAAAAAGCATTAGCTCCGCATTTCCGCAAGGAGCATAATCCGCACATGGTGGCAAAGAGAAAGAGCTCCATAGTTTTGCAAGGAACACAATCCGTGCGCAATCGCGTGCTACTCCACGACAGATGGCCACCCATGACTGGACCAAAAAGAGTAAGAGACAGAGCATGGGGAGTCGAGGAAGAATGTCAGTGTTCCAAATAGGGATAACAGACGATGATAACGATAACCCAAGCAACTGCGCTACAAAGGGTGACGGTATCACTGACGTTGACCTCACATCAACGACCCTATTATCCACTGGATAATAGGGTGAAACCCACCCCGTAACCTACACACCCGACAGCGACACTCGCCTATATAAGAAGTTATCCAAACACTTCTAACAGTATGATTTTCGCTACTACTACACACATACTACTTATAACCAATACTTACTCTCACACCTAGTTCAATCCTTCACCTGATAACGGACTTGCAATCTTCACTGCAAGCACGTTATCCTCACTTTACTCTATCTCACTATTTTTGTACTAACATAGACTGCAAGTGCAATTTGAAACTCTCACAGACAGTACATGCAACCTCTTGGTTTGATTTTTATTTGTTGACTTTTCATTGCATTTTTGAATACAGTAGTGAACTAAAACTCCTTTTTACATTATAACGAGGCATGCAGACCCGTGCGATGCACACGGATTATATCTAATGTGTTTTAGATGGGTTGTATGTACTTGTTGTTTGCGTTTTTGGCTTAGTCTTGTTCGTTATTAGATTTTATGTTAGGTGGTTTTATTAGTTGTAAAAAGTAGTCATGAGTTAGTCATGTCGGTACGCTATTGTTTTTAGCATATGTTTATAGTAGATTAAAAAGGCACGCATATATTATTATAGTTGTTACATAATAGTGTAATTGGTATAGTTTTGAATTTTAAGTTTGTAAGTATTACGTTGTTGATTGCTGTTTGATAAACTTGTCGAGATTGTTCTGTTGTAATGTACGGTACGTAAACAAATACATGTGGGTAATATGGTAACATACCGGCAGATGTCAAAGCTGCTTTTTCTTGGGGGTTTCTTAGATGTACGAAGATGGACTGGTCTTGAGAAATTGGCAATAACGGTCAGTATACAATCCAGGTAACGAATTAACGGCTAATATTGTAATATTATATTTAACCATTTTATTATCTCCCACATAGGGTGTATTACGAACCTGCTGATCTCCTTCTTAAACGGGTAGATGCATATCGGGAGGTTGAAGGTCCTGCGGTCTGGTCTACATTGATTGTATTCCTATCTAAGAGTGGTAAAATAGCGGGATTTGGACCTTTAAGTTTAACATTAGGTTCATTAGATTATATTTGTTACCATAGGTAGATTAAGCCTCTATGAAACCAATGGGTAGGATGTGTGTTTACCTGAGCATAGAACATCTATGTCTCTGACACTTAGACAGCAATAACTCTGCACTCTTCCATCATGTTTGATAGTTGTGTTTGATTGAATGAGTACATAATTGTTTAGCATGGTTGAGAGAGATGGAGTAACCATATGATCATTCTGCGGGCCTGTCACATAAACAAACAGATGACTACAATTTTATAAATGATTTAAAAGTTAGCCAAGTTATTGAATTCGGGTATACCTATATTCATGATTGCGGAGGTGATGTGAATTATTATGGATGTTTATCAGGTTTCAAGTATGAATTTAGATTGTGAAAAGGAATATAGTATATATGTTCATTAGGGCAACTTTT
>BQNB010089610.1:0-27362 GCA_026074375.1 Tanacetum coccineum
CATTTAGACAGTAAAAACTCAATACGCTGTTTTGATCAGAAGGTTTGATACGTCGTATCCAACTAGTAGATACGGTGTATCAGGTGATCAGTCAGAACAGAATACTATTTAAAAACAATTAAATGTGGGAATTTAAACAAACAATTTAAAACACACAATGCGAATAAATACAAACAGAATTTAAATACTTAGATTATACTAAACTAATTTAAATTAATGGTTTAAAATACTAAAAAGAATAAGGTTTAATTATTTCACTCCCCGGAAACGGCGCCAAAAACCTAATGTGCTGTCGTGTAGGGTCAATTATTTGATTATCAAGTCTTAAATTTATATTTTGCCAACTTTACCTAAGAACATCACTAACGAGCAGTGTACCTGATCAGTTGTAGCTTCGTTGCCAAGTAGGTGTCGATCACTAAGAGAGAGCGTTAACACTTGATTTATCAGTATTTTAGTTATCTGTGTTAGTCCTAAATTAATCTATTCTATCTTAAACCTAAGTTAACCCTAAACTAATGGCATAGGGGGGTTTTCAGCCTGAGAGACTGTTAGGAATACGAAAGTATCGGTCACTTCCATTTATATCATTAGATAGCTTGTTAAGTAATATTTGGAACCTTAATAGGCTAGATAAGAAAAAGCCCATGGAAAGCCCATGGACTTAAGCCTATAGGCCAGCCACTAAGGTAGTATTTAAACCCCTTTCGATGCTATGGAAAGGGTATTGGTTGTTCATTCATTTTTCACATAGTAATCTAACATTTTCTTTCTTTTCTTTCTCTCTCTAAGTGTTCATCTAACCACCTCTCTTTCTCTTTCTAAACTCTACAAAGAATCCAAACCTTGTGTGTATTAAGATATTCTACAATTGGTATCAAGATCCATGGGGTGTTTGTGAAGGTTTTGTGTGCGTTTGTTACTCTTTTTAGGCGTGCTTGTTGGTTCGAACCTCTCAAGAAGTTTTCACTTTTGAGGGTTTAAAAACCATAAAACTTTAATCTTTCTTCTTTATTTATCTTAGTATAGGCTAGTTGTACAAGAAACTCTTTGAAAAAACATCAAAAATTTCATCTTTTTGGTTCGAAAAAGGGTTTTGTACCAAGAATCTTGATTTTAAATTTTTCGTGTCAAAAACGTTAAAGTTTGTATTATTAAGGTTCTCATAGTCTTAGATAGGTAAGGAGTACAAGAAAATTTGGGTAAAAACGTCAAAAAGTGAGTATTTTTAAGATTTTTGTGTTTTGAGTTTCGTAGTTATTTTGGGCGAATTATACGTCAAGGCGAGATATACATTAAGGCGAGTTATACGTGTTTCTTAAGGCGAGTTATACGTTATATCTTCAGGCGAGTTATACGTGAATTGTTCAGGCGATTTAATTCTCGTGTTTATTGCCTCACTTTATATCATTTTTATATAAATTCGGTACTTAATTCATTTATTTGGCGAATTCAGGTAATTAGAAGCGTTGGAACGAAAAAGATGCGGAAAAACGGCAAAATGATGAAAATACAATAAAAACCGCATTATGGAAGATATTACGGCGTAACGTCCCGCAGGAGTTACATCGTAATCATTTATTAATGAATATTTGGTGCTGACGAAGGCATTACGGCGTAACGTTCCGCAGGAGTTACGCCGTAAAATATTTATTAACGAAATTTATTATGCTGATTAAGGGTTACGGCGTAACGTGGCGATTAAATTACGCCGTAACCAATTTTATTACTATGAGAAGGAACGCTGCGTCAGAAGGTTTACAGCGTAACGTGGTCAATACCTTTACGACATAAAGTCGAGTCATCACAGGGACCATATTTGCACAACAACTACGAAGTTTCAATAATTATTATATTATTTCATGAAAGATTAAGGGCTGGTGTCGTACATTGGCAAAACTTTATTACTAGTATAAATAGATGCCATTAGTCATTCGTAAAGCCATCAATTGAATTCGTTGGAGTACAGCCGACACAAAAGAAAAATTGGAAAAAGGTGTTCGCATCTTGGTGTAGGGAAAACCCTTCGGGGTTTGCCATGGCGTTCGACTAGGGGATCGAGAGCACTGATCTAGCACAATTTGTAATTATACTTCAATTTTCTGTGCTCAATTTAATTATGTTATTTTGACTTATTGGATCTAGCAATATGAATATTGATGTTATGATTATTTATTATGTTTTATTAGTTGTTCATTTGCATTTATTTAACTGATTATCCTTGTGATTATTAATTTATGATCTTATTGTTTTAATTGCACCTTTATTAATCTATGTAGTATATTTTGAAATCCTTGAACTCCCTGCTAGGTTTTGATATGAGGTTGAGTGTGTACGAAGGTTTGAGTGACCCGCTTAACCCTTGTACACACGATTGATTACAGGAGACCAACACTTGTAGTTGTTCATCCTTTACCCATAAGGTTAGAGCCCTTAGTATTAAATTCTTGGTTAGGAGTGCGAGCTAATAGGACACCACCTGTTAGATAAAATATATCTCATAATTAAAAGGAATCCTTAATCACTGTAAACTGAGAATAGGTTAATTCTCCTTGCGAGTCCATTCTACTCAGTACACATAGGTTATGTACATCTACAAAACTGGACCTAACGAACTTAGACCCCTTCTAAGGTTGTAATTAGACATTGCACATAAGATCATTGAATGCAGCTATCATTCCTAGTTGTTTGTCACTATACCAATTCCCTTTTTGACAGTAAGGCTTACCACCCAAACATCCTGCAATAATTCTACTAAAACTCAAAATGCTTTCTTTCCTGCAAACTAATAAACCATTTAGACAATTAGAGACACAAACTGTTCTTTGAGTCGACACCCGTACTTACCAATCACTACACTATACACGATAGGGTACACTGCTCTTTAGTGCGTAGTAATAGTCGAGGTAGTTAGGGTTTTATAAATGTAAAACCTGACGTAGTTTTATTTAAAAGAAATTACGCATCAAGTTTTTGGCGCCATTGTCGAGGAACGGTTTTTGTTGTTTTTGATTGTTTGATTGATATGTGTGTTTGTTTGTATGTGCTTGCCCTTCTATTCTCCCCCTATTTCTGTGTACTTGTATGAGTGTCGTTACGGCGTAACTGTTTTGATTACGCCGTAACTTGTTCTATTACGACTGTAACACCCCCAAAAATGGGTCGCAGCGGAATATGTTTCCGGGAGCGTTACTTCATAATACCATTGCTCCAGTCATGAGAGAACGACGTGTAACTGTGTCGTTTGAAAAGAAATCTTGAATTATTTAGACTCCAATGCACATCACATAAGCCAAGCATCTAATTCACCTGAGAAAAACATGCTTAAAAAGTGTCAACATAAAGTTGGTGAGTTCATAGGTTTGTTTAAGTATAAATGTTGAACCAAAGTTTTGTAAAGGATGTATGACTGTTTCAATCCTTGTATGTTCCCCAAAATGTATGTATGAATATTGTAAATCAAAGAGTTATAAAGTATGCATGACCATTTAAATCCCTAAATAGTCACTAAAACGTATGTATGAATGTTATAAACTAAAGAGTTGTAAAGCATGCATGACCATTTCAATCCCCAAATAGTCACAAAAACGTATGTATAGTTGGACCCTCATTGTTCAAAGTATGTATTGCCACTTTATTCAAGGCAACGTAAATATTCATGTGTGTATAAAACAATGATTACGATTACTCTAAGTTCATGAAACTGCTGCGTAGACTCATATATATGCCACTTTATTCAAGGCACCGTAAGTGTTCGTGTTCGTATAATTGTTGTGCTCCGACATGCTATAACGTTCGTTTGCCCGGTGATAGCTAATCACCCGAATGGGGATGTCACACCCGAATAGATCTATTTCATAACATTCGCGCTCACCCTCCAGGTAATTCACAGTTCAATCCGCTTAAGCTAATCCGTAATCATTTAGGTAAAAGTAAATTAATGTCATTGTTTTCAAAAATAAAGTGAAACAAGCAATGTATTTCGTCCCAAAATAAGTAATTGAGTATGTAGACCAGTTTGTAAAACGAATTGTAAATGCACATGTAATAAACTCAAACCCATCATGTAAATGAAGTTGGTAACAAGCATGTTCTCATCCCAAAAGTTTTAAAGTATATGTAAAACAAGTAAAACGTGGGGCTATAAACTCACCTCTAGTGAATGAATAACAACGTATATCACAGAATAGAAAAACTCAATTCCGTTCCCCGTGTTCGTGTTTATCCGGCTTTGACCGTTTTCTTGAGATTTTTGTATTATCCATACCTACACAATCACAAAGATAAAACAAGCAATATACAAGCATTTTAAGCACAATTTCGTCTTTTTAGGGCCAATTTTGATATAAAACGGATGTGTTTTCACACATATCAATAGTGCATCTAATTTAATAGATGGATAATTACATTGATGAAAATTACGGCTTGTTATAACATCACCATCTAATTCCGTTTATGAAATCATATTTATAAAGTAAAAACGTTTATAAATATTTCTTTTGTAAAAACGGCGTCACTTTATCGTTTTAAGTTCGTTTCTTACATTTCTTATGTCTACGCTTTCGTATTAAGACGATGTATCAAAAAATTACATTTTCAATATTTGAGTCCTCTGGTGAACAGTGGTTTTTACTGTTCATATACTTTTATAAAATTTATCGTTGTAAACTCGTAAATGTCGTGTTTTATTCATTTTAACTCCGTTTTTAGTGATTCTTTCGAGCACGTCTTCATAATTAAAAGGTCTATCTAATTAATGATGTTTTCAAAATAAATATCTCTGATATGAATAGTAATTTTTATAAAATTATTTTTATAAAGTATTTATTATCGTAAATTTGCGTAACTCATAACTCCTTCGTTACTGATTCTAAAATTATGATTCTTAATGTTTTGGAATCCTAAAAATATGTATTATTTGAGAAAAATAACCATTTGAATATATCAGAAGTGATACATAAAAAGTTTTTATAATTTCTTTTATAAACGCGTTTATTATCGCGTAACTTGTAAATGCAGTATTTCATTCGTTATAAATCTGTTTTTTGAGTTCTTTATATGCCTATGATCCTTGTAACATGTAGTATTTTATAAAATTATAAAATAAATATGTTAAAATTCGAATTTGATCAGACCCTTTGAGGTTTTTGTTAAAAACATGTTTAAACTTGATTTTGTAACTTTCTAGTTTAGTACACTTATTACAAGTCCATTACAACACTTAATATCACATGTCCTACATATTTAGGGTCCTTAGTCCATGATTTGTCCAAAGATTGTTCAAAAATCACCAACTAGCTCATCCCTCCCCAATTTTCGGCTAGAATGTGATCCCAAAGGAACATGGAGCACACAAATGACCAACTAATATATGCACAAACCTTTCTTATTTATACTTTGAAGTACTATGTCTAAGTCTTGACTAAAGACTTCCTAAAAACCCTCAATGTGTCTTAAGACTTATACACATGGTCTTTGACTAGTCCAAGATATATATAAAGGAAGCACTAGTAAGAACACACACACATTTCAAATTTTAGGTGAAAAACTTCACTCATTCTCTCTTGTTGCTCTCTCAAACCCACTGCTAAACCACAACAACATAAACAATCCATACCAAATTTATTTACCACATTTTCAAGTATTCCTACAACATATCTAAGATATCCTAAGGTGTTTAGAAGGTTTGGTTTGAGGTTTACAAGTGTTAAAGCAAGAAGGTTCAAGATTAGGGTTTACTTGAAATTAGGGTATCTTTGGTATTGGAAGCTTGGGTTAAATAGCTAAACAAGGGTTTAGATCATATTGTTCATCATCCTACATCATATTAAGGTTACCTAAAAACCTTAATCTCTTTACATTCATGATTTTATATGTATATAATGGCTATGTAGTTAATCACCATCTAGGAAACCTATTTAACTTGTATACGTAACCAATAAAAATAAAATGTGCAAATTTAATAATTATCCTCTAAATAATTATCTAACACTTGCTTGACGTAAACGTTTAATTGTTTGATGCCCGTTTACGTTGAATGATCATTTTTAGTTTACGCGATTTAACTTAACACTTAAAATTAAAGCAACGCGTACAAGACTAATAATAAATAGTGAAATAAATGACGTCGTAAATGACCCTAAAACACGGGGTGTTATAACGACGTAACTAGTTCATCAGGTTACGGCGTAACATATATATATATATATATATATATATATATATATATATATATATATAAACTAAAAAATATTTAAAAATTTTGTTTTAAACCTTGTTCTTGCGTAACTTGGTAGTGCTTGTTACGACTTGAAGCTACGATCCCTGGTTTGGGACACAAAAATAGTTGGAGCACTACTTGTACTTTAAAATTTCATCTGTGTTTAAAAATTAAGCCTGATAACCTTAATGATTTTTCATGTGATGTATTTCTAAGTCAAGTAGTTGCTAAAAACATATATGCTTCTCTTCATTGCTTGGTTTTATTGTTTTACACATTTAATGCACGGGCTGTGATAGTGTGCCGGAAGAGCAATTATAACAGGTTGAGAAGTTCTTGTTGTTACTGCTTAAGGTAGTAATAGACAAGATTCAAGGATATCCTGGATGATGGTGGAAGGAGTCTAACTTTAAAGACTCGGTCATAAAGAAAAGTGCTTCTTGAGAGACAACCCGACCTATCCTATTAGTTTAGTATGTAGTTGGTTTTGCATTTTTCTTACTTGGTTTTGCAGGTGATAGATTTTGACGGCAATTCGACTCATATTAGGTGGTAATGTGGTTGCTGAAATACAACAAGTTACGGCGTAACCATAATGGTTACGGCGTAATTATTGTTGTTACGGCGTAATGTTTCATATGATTACGCCGTAACTAGTTCCAAAATTTTTTCAAAATTGTTACCACATAATTATGGCGTAACTGACTTTGACGGTTATGCCGTAATCCTATCCTGAATATCATTAAATTGTTTGAAATTTTATAAAACCGTGTATATTGGTAAATGAACTTTGTGGATATGTTCTCTGGAAACCCTCACTAGACTTCACTAGTCCACTTGGCCCGCCAAGTGGTTTAAAAGGCTTTTTGCATACGCTAAATGCAACTGTGCTATTATGCTTTCTATCATGGTTTATGATTTTGGTATTAGTCTTTCTTGGAGCTATACAAGAGGGGTGCTAGGATGCTAATCAAGCTGCGAGGAAGCATTCCAAACCAGTCTAGTTGAATGCTTTATAGGAGGACGCTGAAGTTGCCTGTGATGGTGGATGTTGCTTGATGAAGTAGACTTGGAGCATGGCTTAGAGCACGCTGTCTCTTCATATTACCGAGCAAATCCAGGGAAGTCTTCCGTTCTAATTCTACTCTTGTTCTTAAACTTTCATTTCCTTAATTGTACAATAGGGACATTGTATAAACTAAGTAGGAGGGTGGGAGTAGAGTTATCACTTGACTAATATTTGCCTTTGATTTTCTAATTTTCTTTGAAAAATTATGCCAATTTTAAATTTTTGACATGTTTTTCCTAATAAACTAGAATTAATCTTTGTTGATCGCACTATAACCCTTATTTCCAATTGGTGAGGGTAAACCTAATAATTCCGTTTTCATCTATTATACAAAAATCCACCAAAATTATGAGTGTGCAGGTAGTATTGTAGACTTTAGAACTTGGCCTGTACATCTTGTTAAGACCTAATTGTTTAGTTGGAATAGATTGTTCAAGAAGGAAACATCTTAGAAAATTACCCAAAAAGCCTATATGTGTGTGTTTATCGACTTGTCACACTGACTTGTCGACCTCCCCGTGTAAAACCCTTTGTTGCACTCAATATTAGTGTAAGATACCGCTAGATCACCTTGTCAAGCCAATCCTGTTTAAACCCTATATGTTTCGTTACACCATTTCGCCTTAGCCTACCCTGTAGTCTTTATTTTCTTCGTGTTGAAATCTCTGGCTACTTAAATCCATGGTTCGGGGGAATGGGAACGGAAATTTTATGCATTCGTGGAAAACCAATCGGTTATGATCTATAAAGACCCCCCTGTATCATCACTTTTGACGTTGTTCATCTCAAGTGGGGGATGTGCGTATAATATCAAATGCTGCAGGGGCAATAATAAAATGATATAAACTCCTATAGCATTTGCATGTTTAAAAAGAAAAAAAGGAGAAAAAATGATGCAACTAAAAAGCCACCCATGTGCTAAAGAATGAAAAGATGGTGAAAATTAAGAAGAATGGAGCTAGTAGCCCATTATTGCACCAAGCCATCTCAACAATTATGAAGAATGGAGCTAGTAGCCCATTATTGAAGATCAGGTTTTCGAACTCAGACTCTTAGACCTTAGATGGACAGTAGCTAGCTATGACAACCTTAGATTACTTTAGACGATTTGTTTCGTGCTTTTATCTTAACAACCATTAAATGTGTATCCCATGTCTATCCTAACCTTAATCACCCAATAAACCAATGTCACCCATGTTGCCTTTGAGACTGTTTAGACCCTAATTTTAGTTGGTGGAGACTTGTGTACTTTCCAAGCTTATGATAGAATACATGCTATGATTGAGCAGTTGAGTGATCACCATAAATGAAACACATAGATTAGTGAGAGTATGAGTGTGATTTGTTTTTCCTTCCGTGAGGTGCCCGGTTTAGAATTTTCTAGCATAAGTGATTTTTAAATTGATATCTTCCTTAAAAACCTAAGGAGATATCTTTTTGAGAATTATTTTAAAGGTTCTACTTGAGGGCAAGTAGAAGTCAAGTGGGGGGAATAATTAATACTTTTATATATCAAATTTCCACGTTTATTGCCTCACTTTATATCATTTTTATATAAATTCGGTACTAAATTCATTTATTTGGCGAGTTCAGGTAATTAGAGGCGTTGGAACGGAAAAGATGCTGAAAAATGGCAAAATGATGAAAATACAACAAAAACCGTATTATGGAAGATATTACGGCGTAACGTCCCGCAGGAGTTACGCCGTAATCATTTATTAATGAAGATTTGATGATGTCGAAGGCATTACGGCGTAACGTTCTGCAGGAGTTACGCCGTAAAATATTTATTAAAGAAATTTATTATGCTGACTTAGGGTTACGGCGTAACATGGTCGATTCCGTTATGCCGTAAAGTCGAGTCATCACAGGGACCATATTTGCACAAAAGCTACGAAGTTTCAATAATTATTATATTATTTCATGAAAGATTAGGGGTTGGTGTCGTACATTGGCAAAACTTTATTACTAGTCTAAATATGATTAATTACAAAGTTGGCACAAAGACGAGGACCAAACATTACATGGACCAAACTATTATAGATTACTAATATAAATAATCCCAGGAATCATATCTTGAAGTAATTCTGTACTCAGTCTGGTGGTTTTGATACGCAAAAGAAGAAAAGGGCAAAGTCCCCTGTTCGCATTTGTGGTTGGGACAAACCCTTTGGGGTTTGCCATGGCGTTCGACTAGGGAATCAAGAGCACTAATTCGACACAGTTTGTAATCATACTTCAACTTATTTTGGTCAATTTAATGCAATGATTATTTTGATTTAGCGGATCACGCGGTTTAATTCGTTGTTGTTATGTTATTGATTATGCTTTATTATGTGTTCTTGGCTTTTAATTATTTAATTATCTCATTGATTATTAAGTTATGATATCGTTGTTTTATTGCTTTCTTTATTAATTTATATAGTGTGCTTAGAAATCCTTGGACTCCCTGCTAGGTTTTGATATGAGGTTAAGTGTGCACTAATGGTTTTAAGCGAGTGACAGTCTTAAGCATTGTGCGCGCGATTGATTGCAAAGTAATCAATGCTTATAGTTGTTCGACCTTGACCTATAAGGCGAGCCCTTATCATTAATTTCTAGTTAGGAGTACGAGCTAATAAGGAGACCTCCTATTAGAATAAACGTATCTTATAAGTGAAATTAAATCTTAATAACTATATACTGAGAATAGGTTAATTCTCCCTGCGAGTTCATTCCACTCAGTAGACATAGGTTAGGTTTCAACTACTAAATTGGACCTAATGAGTTTAGTCCCCATTTAAGATTGTGACAAGACATTGCACTAGAGATCATAGTAATTAATTGCGTTCTTCCTTTTTAGTTGTTCACCACTATTCCAATCCCCTTTTCAACAAGCTAGGCTTACCACCAAAACAGCTAGACAATAATCTCAAATACTCAAACATGTTTTCTTTCCTGTTTTCTTGGTAGAATAATAAAATCAATTAGACGATTAGAGACGCAAACCGTTCTTTGGGTCGACGCCCGTACTTACCAATCACTACACTATACACGATAGGGTACACTGTTATTTAGTGCGTAGGAATAGGCGAGGTAGTTAGGGTTTTATAAATGTAAAACCTTGCGTTGTTTTATTTAAAAAAAATTACGCATCATGGGAGAATATAACAATATAAAATATAGTGCATTATTTTATATTTACCTGTAGTATTTTAAATCGACCTATAATTAAATAGGTTGCATACCGGTATTTTGTGACAACATTCCTTGTTGATTTTTTCAAAGTCAATACCATCACTTGAGGTGAGTTTATAGCCTCACTTTACTTGTGTATCACTATTTTACAAATCACGAGGTAAGATATATGACTTGTTTTACATTTAGACGCAAGTACTCTATTTTAAACGATTATGGATTTGCCTAAGTAGTGATAATCCACTCTGCCCACTATCATGAACTGTTAATTATTTTGTGTAAGCGTGTGTGTTATAAATAGATCTATTTGGGATTGACGTTCCCGTTCGGGTAAGTATCGCTTACTAGTTTCGGAGGACTGAACTAACGAACGTATACCATATCGGACTTTGGATGTTGCGGGTTGAACATCTACACGGGTACTTTGATTGCCTGAAATTGATTGGCATACTTATACTGTTGTAGCTTCAATTGTCCATGAGCTTAGTGAATCGAAATACAATATTGTGATATTGGGAATTGTTACATGATCATACACTTTGAAATCTTGCGGTCCAACATTTATACTTATACAAACCTATAAACGCACCAACTTTATGTTGACACTTTTAAGCATGTATGTCTCAAGTACTTAACTAGTTATGAAGTATTTGGAGTGCATTAGGTCTTCATCCATACAAGACTACATTTTCATGGACTTTTCATGCACTACTTTCCTCGTTGTATTTTTAACTATAATTCATTTGATGCAAACATGGGACAAATTATTTTGAACTTATTTAATACAATGAAACAACTAGGTAACTTTTAAACGACCATATTAGAGTTCGTGGTCTTATATCTTGTGATAAATGTATTATGAAGTAAGGACCCGGGTCAACTTATTCCGCAGCCACATATTTTGGGGGTGTTACAGATTGGTATCTAGAGCCAAAGTTATAGAGAACTAGGTTGCATATCTTACCTAGACTATAACCGTTTCCAATAAACCAGGGATCGTCCCATTTTAGACGCTCCTCTTTCTTGCCTATAAATAGTGGCTAATTTCCAACTATTTTCTCACCTTTTTTGCACACAATTATTCCTCTGTTTAAATTCAATTTATATTATTTCCTTTCTTTAATCATGTAGCTTGTTTAAACATTCTTTACAAGTGATCCAATCCTTCCTCTCAAAGTGCAACAGAAAAATACTCGTAATCGTTAAGATACAAAGTATTATAGATTAGTTTGTGCATTTGTAACCTTGTTACGACCTCGTTGTAATTTGTACATCAACCACATAACCTTGTCAGACTCGGTTAATATTTAGAGTCCTGAAAATACGTGGTGAAAGTGGTTATATATATAGTCCTCAAAATACATTTGAGTAGGAAGATTGGGTTCTAGCTAAGATTAGAACTAGAAATTTATCTTAGTTCTGGAAATTGGTGTAAGTGAAGATTGTACGATTTTCTCCGCCTGAAGGGATCTTGTTGACATAGTGAAGTGAACTCCCGAGTTGGGTACTCGGAGAGTGGGGTAATGCGAAGAGGAGCTTCGAAACCAAACCACTATAAATCTTCGTGTTCTGGTTTGATCTTTCTAACTTTTTACTATTGTCTTCATTTTATATTTCGTAGTTATAACTTTTTATTAAATATTATGATTGTTTGATCTCACACAAACTCAGATTTATAAGTTTTGAAATAAGAATTTTAAAACGGTAAAACTATTCAACCCACCCCCTTCTAGTTTTCCACAATTGGTACCAGAGCAGTGTTAACCAAGACTTTTAAAATAAACTGTATTTTAAAACTCGAATCGATCTATGGAGTCTAGAAATACCTAGAAGTGAAATCTATGCAAAGACCACCACTTTTTGAAAGAGATAGATTTATTTACTAGAAAAGCATATTCGAGACTTATGTGAAATCAAAAGATCTAGATCTTTGTCACGTCATTACACATGGTCATTTTCAACATATTGAAAATAATCCTTTAACTAAAAGGAATGAAATCGTGTCTTTTGACAAAGAAAGTGATGATCTTAAAAAGAGGTTTGCTAAAAACACTGAAGCCAAAATGGTGATTTATAATGCTTTGCCACGTAAAGAATATAAAAGAATATTGTTATGTGCAAAACCGCAAAAGAAAATTAGGAAACTTTGTTAATCACTCATCAAGGTAATAGTCAAGTCAAAGATAACAAATTAGATCTTCTCGTTCAATAATATGAACAATTTACTATTCTGAAAGATGAGTCGATAGATAATGCTTTTACTAGATTTAATACTATTATTACTAGTCTAAAAGCACTTAATGAAGGTTATTCTAGCAAAAACTATGTTACGAAATTTCTTAGGGCTCTACATCCGAAATGGAGAGCAAAGGTCACCGCGATTGAAGAATCGAAGGACTTGACATCACTATCACTTGACAAACTTATTGGTAACTTGAAAGTTTATGAAGTGATAATTAAGAAAGATTCCAAAATAGTCAAAGGTAAGAGAAAACAAATGAGATCTCTTGCCTTAAAGGCTAAAAGGAAATCTAGTAATGAAGAAAGTTCGACGTCTAGAAGTGAAGATGAAGAATACATCATGACGGTTAGAGATTTCAAGAAGTTCTTCAAAAGACGAGGTAGATTCGTGAGACAAGCACGAGATGAAAAGAAGTCATTCCAAAGGAGCCAGGATGAAAAGAATGGAAAGAGCAAAAGAAAGTGTTTTAGATGCTGAGACCCGAATCACCTTATCGGAGAATGTCCAAAGCCACCAAGAAACAAAAACCAAAGGCCTTTTGTTGGAGGATCTTGGAGTGATAGCGGTGAGGAAGAAGAAGAAAAGACCAAAGACGAAATGTGTCTCATGGCTCAAGCATCTAATGAGATATGCGTGGAAATTGATTTAGAACCTAACGAATAGATCAAAGATAGTGGATGTACAAAGCACATGACGGGTAACCAAAAGCTTTTATCTACATACAAAGAATACAATAGAGGTAACGTAATTTTTGGTAATAATCTACATGGAAACATCATAGGCAAAGGTACGATATTTCATATCTCCTTTAATATTGCAAATGTTGAGCATGTAGATAACTTAGTATTTAATTTGCATGATGTTAGTCAAATATGTGAGAACATGTGTAAGGTAATATTTTCCGAGCACAATAGTGAAATAACTAAGGATAGGAAGACCATAGGTAGAGGTATTAGGAAAAGCGGCTTATATGTGATGAAATTAAGAAATAAGCCGAAAGACAAAGTTTGTCTTACAACAATTAACAAAAACTCTACCTTATGGCATCGGAGATTAGGTCATGTAAATATGCATTTAATTCAATCGTTAATGTCTAACGAACTAGTTAGAAACTTACCTAAGCTTAAGTTTGATCAACACTTTTGTAACGCTTGTAAAATTGGAAAACAAGCTCACATTAGTCACAAAGCTAAGAATACGGTCTCAATGACTAGATGCTTAGAACTATGGAGGAAATTGTTACACCTTAGTAATAGTATACGATTACTTTAGGTTTACTTGGAAAGGATTTCTTCAGGACAAAACCAAAGCTTCCGAGCAATTCAAATTTTTTAGTAAAATAGTCCAAAATCAATTAGGTTGTTCAATAGTCTCCATTAAAATGGATCATGGTAGGTAACTTGATAATGAAATGCATTCAAGTTTTATTGCTGATGCGAATGAGATTAACTCCCACAATTTCTCCACTCCTCGTACTCCACAATCAAATGGGATAGTAGAAAGGAAAAATAGCACTTTACAATAAATGAGTAGAACCATATTAAACGAACAATCCATACCATAAAAGTTTTCGTGCAACGCTATAGACACCTCAACTTATATACACAATAGGATTTTGATTAGACCTATATTAGGAAATGTTGATCCCAATGAATAGATCTTTAACTCCTTAGCTTGATGTAAGGTTTAGTATCCTCGGATAAATCCAAAAATACTAAGAATGAAACTTTGAGTGAATGATATAAACTATGCGAATCAGTTTTAAAGCCCTAAGAAGTATATTCAATGTAACAGTAAAGTATGTTTGACACACAGAAAGATACAACCAACACAAAAAGCTTCAATATATTAATACAATCACTCTAAAAGTGATAGGGTTTAAAACCTTGAAGCTATGAATTCTATGGAAAACTAATATCAAAACCATAACCTAGGATCTCCTTTTATACACCAAGGAGTCCTTTACAAGATAACTACAAATCTTTTTAAACTTCTATAAGATATCTACATATCTTCTAAATATATAATCTTATACATATCTTCCTATCTTTATGGAATATATACTTTGAACTAATCCATGCATATCCCTTCACACGTCTTTATCTTCATGCAGTCTTCAGTCTTCAGCAGTATTAACTTCTTCTTAGCAGTATTAAGTTAATACTAGCAGTACTAACTTTTGCTCTAACAATACTAACCAGTTAGTACTGGTAGTTATAATCTGTGCAGTACAAACTCTTTAAGCTTGGTAGTACTAAATTGAGCTAGCAGTATAAACTTCATAGAAAACCTTAATTCCAAATCATTAAGTTTCTTGAATTAACCTGTCAGAGAGGATTCTTCCAAACATTCTTCTACTTCTGAAGTTGTGATCTTATAAATCTGGGAGGTTCAAATTCCATTTCACTTTCATGATCAATCTCAAGTTTTCTATTTAACATCTTTGATAGCATTTCTTGAATAAGTAGATACATCTTTTCTACCATCATGTGAATGGAAATTCCATTATCCATTAACAAAATATGAATTCCACATGAATCAATTAGTCTCCAGCTTATCAAATTGTATCCATGTTGATTTCTCCAGACTTCATCTTCTTCATCAGGCTCAAATAAGGTCTTCAAATCTCCCCACAGCATCAAGTCATATCCTTCTGGACTTGTTGTTACATACCTTCATTTTACCAGTCTGTGTAGATCAATTACATCCTGTCTATCAAAATCATCAATCATCTCACTGAAAATCTTATAATTCTTGGAACTTCCATCTGCCCTGATGATTTGATAATACATAAAATTTTCTGTCAGGATATGTGTCTTTTAATCAACTATTAGATACTTAGTAGACAAAGACTCAACATCCATAGCAAATTCTTCTCCTATAACTATATCCAAATAAGCTTTAGGTTCTTCCTTCTCTGTATCATCTTCCATCTTTTTACTTTTTGCACCTTCTTCACTTTGTTTTTCACTTGCTCTTTTCCTGGCAAGTATTTTCTTTCTACTGCCTCCAGATGGCTTACTACTGTCAACATTTTTCTGTAGCTTTTCTTCTTCTGCAGATTGATTTTTGTTGAATGACAATCTAGTCTCTTCATCACTTCCCCTTTTCATTTTAGAATCCTTAGTATAAAAGCATTGTAATTTTGATCCCATACTCTTTCAAATATAGGTCTAATATCTTCATAGCTCATTCCCTTGAAATGACTCTGCTTATATCCTCCTTGATTCTTTAAATAAATGCACATGTTCTTTTTTTTACTTCAGCTTTAGAGAAAGATCTATTTTGTTGTGCATGATATCTGAGCACAGCAGGATCACTCCAATCAATATCATGAGCTTGAGTAATTTCAGTCACATCTTATTTCCTTTCATCCAACTGCTTTTGTAATTCTAATGCTTTTTCAAGATCAGACTTCTCTTGTTTTTGTCTTGCCGTGTCAATCTCTTCTTGTAATTGTTTAGCTATTTCTGCATCCCTGGCAATCCTTTGTCTTTCTTCTTCATTAACCTGTTCTTGCAATCTAATAGCTTCTTCATGGCTAAGTCTTTCTTGCTCCAATTGCTTCTTTGTCTTCTTCTGAACAGATTCATCTTCTTTCATTATAGCTTTTCCTTTTCTCTTTTCTGCACTCCTTCTGATGTACACTAAATTTTTTGCAGCAGTACTAACTTCAGGAATGACAGTACTAAGTACTGCTTCAGTAGTACTAATACCAACAGTACTAATCTCTTTTTCACCTTTTTCACCACTACCAAAATCTTCCACTAGTTTAGTAGGCTCTTCTTGATCTAAAAGTATATCAGTATCAACACTATTCTTTGTCTGAATCTCAGCATCCTCTTGAATCCATGAAGTTCCTTCATCTTGTACCAATGAAATAGAAGGATTTTGATCAATCTCAGCAATTATCCTTCCCTGTTTGTAAGAATCCTCTAAATCTTCCTCATTATCATAGATAATCACTCTTGCCCTTCTTTTAGATTTGATTGCCTTTACCTTGTGCTCCAACTTCTTGACCTTCAGAATGAGCTTAGTGTAATCATCACCACATGTTAATTTTGTCTGCTTTAAGTCATTTTGCAAATCCTCCACCTTCTTGAATAATGTTTTACAAAGAACTGTCAATTCATTGAGTGTCAAACTGCCCTCATCACTGCCAATTGATTGAACCCTTAGTTGAGATAAATCATGGGGCATATTAGCAGGTTCTTCTGATGAAAGTGGTGGTTGTGAGGTGGATGGAGTAGTGATAGGTGTGTGATGGGACTCAACTAGGAATGTTGATCCTTATCACCCTGCTGAATTAGACCTTGAACAAGCATGCTTGAGGAATAAGTGATTGTTAACCCAAGTATAACCCTTGGAAACCCTTCTCATGTTGCTAAATAGTTTTTGTGAGAGGGTAGGAGCAACATAAGTTCTTTTGTGAGGTAGAAGCAATCTCTTATGTTTGTTCAAAAGGAGTTGAATAAATCTAGGATATATCAAGAATTTAGACCTATTGTCCAAAAATTTTACCATGCCCTCAAAAATCATTTTAGAAAAGTTAAAAGTCCTATTTGTGGCCAGGCAAATGATAGCAGTTGCTACTAAACTGCTCCCAAGCAATTTCTTAGGGCATTATGCAATAGAATAGTATGTATTAAGAATCTATATTAAGGGAAAAGTGACCCTTTTGGAAAGTTAACTTGTCAGAATCAGAAGCATACCCCATAAGAGCAAGCTGCTCAAAAATTTCAGTATTAGGTAGTGAACTAATACCATCATCATCTTCTAACTTGAGATGTCTTCTAAGAGATGCTTCGGTAATAGTCTTGAGTTGGCCATCTATGGTTGCAGTTATTTCCACTTCTCCATCTTCAAGTGTGCTTGTAGAAGCAATTTTCCAAAACTGTTGAATGAGTGAAGTATAGATAGTAGCATTTTCCGTGAGAGCAAACTTTATGTGACTTGTGTTGAGGAAATCTACTATCTGTTGAAAATCTTCACTTCCTTCTAGTTTAAGTAAGTAAGCGACCATGTTGTGGGTATCACAGAACTCTAAATTAGCCATTATTGATGAAGTTATGATAAGGGTTCTGGGTTTATGTTCGTTGATGAGAATATGAGAGTTTGGTAAAGTTAATTGAGATTATGTAGAAAGCACTTAGGGTTTTGATTTGACCGACTTAATAAAATTGAATCTTTTTCTCAAAGAAACCTTATAAGAGAAAGAAATATCAAGAATTTTTCAAATCATGGACCCCTATAAGAAAGTTGTTGGCGGAAATATCTCAACGGCTATTAACTAATTAAGAAAATTCTGTTATACTTCAAACAGTACTAACGGTCACCCACCAGTAATTTTTTAGCATAACAGTAGCGTAAACTTTATGCCTTGCCCGTATTTACTTTACTACAGAAGTATTAAGATATGCCTGGCTGTAATAACTTATATGGCAGTAAAAGTTTATGCATAGCAGTATAAAAACCAATGACTATTCCAACAGCATTTCCATAATATTTTTTGATTCCTCACAAGCTCTCTTTCTGTTTTTCATCTCTTTTTTTTCTCACTTATTTTCTTTTTCTCACTGAAACTCTCTGTCTATTTTTTAATAATTACCATTCTCTTTCTTCTTTTTAGCTCAACTTAATCTCTTATTCTTGGGCTCCTACCAAATCACTCTTTTTGTTTTTATATCACAAATCTCTCTATTCTTTTGAGCTCACCAATGCAGACAGTTTTGTACAATGTGCCATTAATTCCATTAGTTGCATATTGCCCTCTCCACTTCCAAGTGTGTGAACTCTTGGGAGAGATGGATCATTTGACTATTTAGATGTAGTCTCAAACCTAGTTTGAGCATTCTACACCACCACCCACCATTTGGTATCTTGGCAACCTGGGATACTACGAACAGTTCCCTAAGGACTTGGCTCATTAAGTGTTGCCATGGATTGGTTCCTATTGATGTTACCACTGTCCTGCTCTGCTTCTAAGCTAGAAGAAGTAGTGTCAGCCCTTTCTATTCTGTCACCCAACTCCTTATGGACAGCCTCATCATCAACCTTTTCAGGGGGACCACTAGACTGAGGTATCTTGGTGTCTCGACCTCTTTTAAATTACCTAGGTGTTTGACTCATCACACGCCTTTGTTTGATGTTGCATGTCCTCCACCCTTGATCTCCAATACCAGGTTGTCTCATATATGTCGCGCTCTGATCTGATCTGTGTGTTATGTCCAAAACCCAGAATCTCATCCTCCCTCGTCATAACGTTGATCTTGTTTAATTGTTTTATTTATGGAATTAACATTTTTTAACCTAGCAGTTACTCTAAGTATAAAAATAGTAGTACTAATTATACTTAGCAGTACTAATGTTTTGCCTAGCAGTACTAAAACCTACCTAGCAGTATTAAGAGATATCTAATAGTATTAACTATGTCTTTAATAATTATACAACAACATGCCTCTATTCATCACAAGCACACTAGAAAAGACTAGATAGACATGTGAGAATTCATGAGGATCCATATTTATGCATAACCCATGAATAAAAGTTAAGAACTGTTATCCAAACACATTAACCTCCCCTTAAACAATACTTCAAAGATTAAGTAATCTAATGCTAGTAATTAGAAAATTAAACCTGCTAACATCAAAAGCCTTTGTAAGAAGATCTATAACATTGTGGTCTGTATGAATCTTATTCACTTGAATCAACTTCTTCTCATAAGAATCTCTGATGAAGTGATGCCTTATCTCTATGTGCTTGGTTTTAGAGTGAAACACTGGATTCTTCACAATGCAAATGGTGCTTTCATTATCAATATAAATCATGGTGTTCATGAAGTTGAACCCATAATCAAGCATTTGATTTTGGCACCTGTCCACAACAATGAGCAGCAGCAACATATTTTGCTTCAGTAGTAGAATTTGCAACTATAGTCTGCTTCTTACATTGCCATGAAATCAACCTCTTGCTAAGAAACTGACAACCTCCTGTTGTGGATTTCCTATCAAAGCTAACACCAGCATAATCACTATCTGAAAAAGCTTCTAAGTCAAATGGTGAATCTCTAGGATATCAAAGGCCCAATTTAGGTTGACCTTTCAAGTATCTAAAGATCCTTTTCACATCATGAAGATGTAATTAGGTGTAACTTGGAACCTTGCACAAGCACACACATCAAACATTATGGCAGGCCTAGAAGCTATTAAGTACATCAATGATCCAATCATTGATCTGTATAAATGAACATCCACATTGTTAGTTTCTTTATCCTTGACCAATGCCTTGTTAGGCTCTATAGGAGTGCTTACTGTCTTGTTCCAGTGGTAAATTCAACTTATTTAATATCTTTTACAGCCACATTTTGTCTGGGCTAAGGGAATATTTCTTACTTCTTTTGTTTTACTTGTAACCTAAGAAGAAAGTGAAGTTTCCCCATAGAACTAATCTGGAATCTCTTGTGCACTCAACACCTTCAATACTCATCACTAAAGACTTTCTTTCGTGGATCCATAGATGATTCTTCACATACACTTTGTACTAACAGATATCACTTTGTCCTTCTTGATTGAAACAAAGTCTTATCAATAGTACCTCTTCTAATCATTTTCAATTAAGTAGGTAGACAAGGTCTCATACCAGGCTCTAGGAGCTTGGTGTAGACCATATAAAGCTTTTTCTACCTTCACTTTGTCAGGAAAATGTAGATCTTCAAAACTAAGAGGTTGGCAAACATATACCTCCTCTTCAATAGTACCATATAAGAAGGCACTCTTCACATCCATCTGGTACATATAAACCCCATAATGATGTATAGGCCCACAATTAACCTGATTGCTTCTATCCTAGCAATAGGAGCAAAAACCTTATCATAATAAATTCCTTCTTCTTGGGTATAACCTTGTGCAACCAGTCTTGCACTTGTTCTCACTATAATTCAGATTCATCTTCTTGTTTCTTAAAGGCCATTTGGGTAATGACTTGTAAGCATCCTTGGGTAATATGTCAAGTCTTAGTTTGATTGTTTTTCTTTCAAAACTTCATGAAGTTTAACATTTGATTTATTAATTTTAGAATATTGATCCTGTTCGGGGCCATCTAATTAGAGGTCATGTGTAAATGTTTTGAAGGAGCCAGGACACTTTAAATCGTAAATCCAGCAAACTCGTCAAAACGTATACCCAAATGAAACCCCTCACATGAAGCTCCCTAGTAACGTGATACGTTATAGTTTTAAGTTTTCTTCAAAAGCTAGTCGATGATAAATTACGTTAATTATATAACGTAATTGTTTTATAATGCGTCGATCGATGATTAATAACGATAAATGTGTCGGGTTTTAATAAAATCAAGTCTTATAATATTTATATATATTTTTATAATTAATATAAAAATATTATATTTTATATTTTTAAGAATGCAAAAATGACAATATATACCCTTGATTTATAAAATTTTACAAGTTTAATCCTTTTAATATATAACCTTATATAATTTAATCCCTTAACTTTGAAAATTAGCAAAACAGCCTCTTGGATTTTATGTTTTTGAATATGGACATTCCAGCACCTCTAGTTATAATTTCAGATAATTTTACATGATATACCCCTTGCATGGGATTTATTTGCAAAACAAGTCCAAAAACCATAATAATGATATTTTTGAAATCCAAAAGAGTTTTGCAGCTTATGGCTTATTAGATTAAGCTAAAATAAGTAGAGTTTACGAGCTTATAGCTTATGGAAAGGGCGTATGAGCTTAAAAACATAAAATGGGTGCGTATGGTTTAGGAAAACCAAAACCGAATGGGTTTGCGATTCAAGAACTTAGACAAGAGTTTATATATGATCTTAAGAAGCTTATCAAAGTTTCAAAACAAAAAATTAGCTTATTGAACAAGCTTTGGGAGTTAAAAGGTCAAAACGAGCTTATTAGGGTTACAGTTTGGTTTTTTTTATGACTCAAAACAAGTTTTGATTTCACAAGAAAATTATGACATAGCTTAATGAGGTTTTAAGATATAGTGAGAAAATATAAAACAAGATTTAAGGCTTACTTGTACACGAAATGGGTTAAAGTAGGTCAAAATGAGCTTATGGGTTCGTATGCCTAGGAATCGACTTTAATGGCTTCTTCCTTCTTTCTTCTTGGCTTCAAACTGATCTTGAGGCTTCTCTTGATCCTCCTTGGTCTGATTTAGAACTCAATTTGTGTTTGTGATGAAGATTTGAGGTGTGTTTGAAAGAGTGTGGGTGTTTTGGCTTTTATAAGGCTCAAAACCCTTGGTGGCCATGTTTGTGGCTTGGAGTAAGGAGCAAGTTGTAGTGGTTAAACTAAGGCAGCATTAGGATGAGTCTTGAGGGCGTAGGAGGGTATACATTTAATTTAAATGGATTACTTTACATATAATTAGGGTTATTGATATAAAACGTTAACGGATATGTTCAGTTAATAGTAAACGTTTTGATAAGTACGTTAAATGGATAATGTAGCTGTAAAAATGATATTATGACATTGGACTTGAATATTTGGAGGTTTACATGATATAAACTATTGATATATATGGCATAGGTAGGTTGGGTGTGGCTCGTTTTACTTTAGTTATGTAAACTACGTTACATAATAGAATAAAGCAAAAATTTTCCTGTAAAAAGGTAGTATATATAGATGTTACATTGCATCTAATTTAATAGATATATATTACATTGCATCTAATTTAATAGATGGATAATTACATTGATGAAAATTGCGGGTTGTTATAGTCCCCCAACCATAAAGAAAATAGATTTGGATATTTAGCACGAATTTCATTTTCGCGTTCCCACATAAATTATGGTCCTCTTTTATAGTTCCATCTGACTTTGACTATAAGGATACGACTTTGTCTGAGTTTTTTGACTTCTCGATCGATAATTTCCATTGGTTATTCCACAAAGTTGAGTTTGTCATCGAGTCGAAGCTCTTTCATTGGAATGACGAGAGATTCGTCAGATACGCATTTTTTTAAATTAGAAACGTAGAAGGTATTGTGAACATTTCTGAGTTCTTTAGGAAGCTCAAGTTTATATGCCACTGGACCGACTCTTTTAAGAATCTTAAATGGTCCAATGTACTGGGGATTAAGCTTTCCTCGTTTTCCAAATTGGATGATACCTTTACGAGGTGATACTTTTAACATAACACGATCTCCAACTTGAAATTCTAAAGGCTTTTCACCTTTTACATTGGCGTATACTTCTTTGTCGATCTCTTACAGGCTTGCAGGTTGTCGATTGCACTATCTTTTCAATGGTTTCATGGATTATTTCTGGTCTCGTAAGTTGAACATCTCCAACTTCGGCCCAGCAAATAGGGTGATCTGCACTTTCGACCATAAAGTGCTTCAAATGGTGTTGCCTTAATACTGGCATGGTAACTGTTATTGTAAGAAAATTCCACTAATAGTAAGTGTTTTTCCCATCCTTTTCCAAAAATCATATAACAATATGCCGAAGCTATCTTCAATTGTTTGGATGGTTTTTCCCTTAACCTTGCCCATCAGGTTCGGGAATGATATGTCATAATCAAGTTAATTGAGTACCCAAAGCTAACTTTGTATGATTGCAGAAATCTAGATGTGAAATGGATGTCACGATTAGAATGTTAGATATTGGCAGCCACCCCCCCTATGCCGGGAGACTATTTCTTTGATGTACAACCTTGTAAGGGTTTTCATACTATTTGTCTCTCGGGTAAGGATGAAATGTGCGGATTTGGTAAGGCAGTCGACAATGACCCAGATTGTGTCATGTCCGTTTGAGGTTTTGGGTAGTTTTGTGACAAAATCCATCGTTATTCTCTCCCACTTCCGCATAGGAATCTCCGGTTGTACTAGTAAGCCAGATGGTTTCTGACATTTAGCTTTAACTCTAGAATATGTTAAACACTTGCCGACATATTCGGCAATGATTGCCTTCCTGTTAGGCCACCAATAGAGTTTCTTTAGATCCTGATACATCTTGTCAGAACCTGGGTGAATGGAATACTTTGATTTATGGATTCAGCATGATCAAATTCCCTCAGGATTACCAAAGAGTGTTAAACCAACTTCGATTCTTGATACATCGGGTTCTATCAGGACGTATTTCAAATGCTTTGTTCATTCCTCGTAAGTTCTCAGCTTTGAGGTTTTCTTCTTTGAGTGCTTCATTTTGGGCTTGGAGGGCTTGTGATGGAAATTTTAGATGAATGGTCATGACTAATGATCTAACTCAGAGTGGTCTGATTCGGCTTAAGGCATCTGCCATAACTTTTGCCTTTCCGAGATGGTAACGAATCTCACAATCGTAATCTGCGAGCAATTCTAACCAACGGCGTTGTCTATGTTCAATCTTTGCAGATCAAGGATATGCTAACAAGACTTTTATGATTTTCCCAGGGGTGGTACACAGTACACTTTGTACCGTATAGATAGTGTCTCCAAATTTTAAAAGCGAACACTACTGCTCCTAATTTGAGATCATGAATGGTATAGTTTTCTTCATGAGGTTTGAGTTGTCGAGATGCATATATAATTATCCTTTTTACCTTGCATGAATCAGCTCCAGTCCTTGAAGTGATGCAATCACAGTAAAACAAACAAAATTATACATGTCCTTTGTAATGCTAAGATTGGAGCTTCACAAAGCTTTGTTAATAGGTTGGAAAGTTGTCTCTTGGTACTTCACCCAGAGATACTTCTGTTTTTGGGTTAATTCAGTCAAGGGACTTTGCAATCTTTGAGAAATCCTTAATAAATCTTCGATAATAGCCGGCAAGTCCTAAGAATTGACGTATTTATGTGGGTGTAGTAGGAGATGTCCAATTCTTAATTGCTTCAATCTTGGCGGGGTCAACATGAAGTCTTTGACTATCAATTAAGTGTCCAAGAAATTATACGATTAATCCTGAAATCACACTTGGAAGAACTGGCAATATCATTTCTCTTTCTGAGTAATTCTAAGATTATTCTTTGATGATCAGGTGTTTTATTTGTTACGGAGTGTAGATGAGAATATCATCGTTGAAAATATCACAAATTTTATCCAAGTATGGTTTGCACACAGGTTCATGGATCCCCTGAATACAGCAGGTGCGTTAGTTAAACCAAATGGAATCACTTGAAATTTATAGTGTTCGTACCTCATTCTGAAAGCGGTCTTGGGAATATCTTCATTCCTTACTCTCTGTTGATGATAACTGATTTAGTCGATTTTTGAGTAACACTTGAACCTTGAAGTTGGTCGTTTAAGTCATCGATCCCGGGTTTAATGGGTACCGAATTCTTATAGTAAGTTTGTTATTCCCGGTAATCAGATACACATTCTGAATGATCAGGTCTCTTTCATTTTAACAAATAAGACAGGAGCTCCCCATGGCGAAGTACTTGATCGGATAAAACCTCTGTCTGCCAATTCTTAAAGTTGGTTCGATAGTTCCTGCATTTATGAAGGAGCTAGTCTGTAAGGTGCTCGGGCCACTGGCGCCGCTCCAAGAATTAAATCAATTTGGAATTTTATTTGATGAACTGGGGGTAGGCCAGGTAGATCTCTGGAAAACTTCCAGAAATTCTCTGACTACTGTTTGTCTTCAAGTCGTTTACGTTTGACTTCTTTTTCTTATTAATTGGGCTATGAAAACTTGAAATCCCTTGGATATATACCTTTCGGTTTTTATACAGGATATGAGACTTAGTCAGGTTTTACTTTGATCACCTCGGATGATTAAAGTTTCACCGTTAATTAGGATGTGGATGACTTTCTCGTCACAAATAATTCTAGCATGATACTTGGATAACCAATCCATTCACAATGAACGACGTCGACATATACAAGTTTAATTGGCCATAAGCTCAATTTCGAAGGTTGATTTAACAGAATAGTATGCACCTTGTATAAGGTTTAGTGCTTACTAAGTTTCCATTGGCCATTTCATTCGTAAGTGTAGATCTAGTGTAATGGTGGGTTATTAAGCCATGAAGCAAGAGTTTGGATACAAACACTTTCTTTATTCTATGGAATCGAAATAATACTCTAGCTAGATGTTGGTTTAGAAAGAACGTACCCGTAACTACGTTCGGGTCTCGATGAGCGTTCTTGTCCCTTAGCAAGTATGCTATTCCCTGGGCATTGTTGTTTGTCTTTGAGCACTGATAATTGTAATTCCCTTTCTCTCTACAGGCATGACAAATTACTGATACTGGTTGTTGATTGCTTCTAGTGATTGGTCCTTTACTTTTGCAGTTTCTGGTCAAATGACCCACCAGTGCAAGGTCCTGTGTGATGTAAAGTAGGGGTGAGCACGGTCTAAGGACCGGACCGGACCGGACCGACCTTGGACCGAGACCGAAAGTACCCAAAACGCCGGACCGAGGACCGGATTGAAATGGTACGGTCCGGTCCGGGTCGGTCCAGTCCAAGTCGGTCTTCGGTCCGGTCCGGTCCTACACGGCTTAATCTTCGGGTTTTTGGTCGGACCGGACCGGACCGAGGACCGAATTGGTCCAAAACACCAGACCGAAATACCTTCGGTCCGGTCTGGTTAGGTCCGGTCTTCCGGTCCGGTCCGGTCGACGGTCCGATATGCCCACCCCTAATGTAAAGTGCATTTCTTACACAAAGAAAGGCTTCCATTACACCACTATTTTCAGTTGGGGTGGCAGCATAAGACCTGAAGGTTTCTTGTCTTCTATTCTGCTGTTGGCGGTAATCATTGTTGCGGTTGCTATTGTTGTTTCGATTGTTTTGGTAGTTGTTGTTGTTGTTAGTGGTGTTCCTTCTATCATCAAACTTTCGTTTGTGATCATTGGTTCCTTGCTCAGCATCATGCTTTGTTACCTAATCCGTTAACCTTTGGGTTATGGTAATGGCTTCCTCCAAGGTTTGAGGCTTTGAAGCGGTAACATTTCCTTCAATACTTCTGGGTAATCCCCCGATGAAAGCTTCCATAAGTTTCTCAGTGTTTGGTACCATTTTTAGACATAAGACTGCTAATTCTTGGAATCTTCTAGCATAAGTCTTGAGATCATTTCCTTTCACAACAAATTTTTTAAATTTGTCTTCCATTTTCTTGACTTCAGTTCGAGGGCAATACTTATTGGTCAAGAGCCTTTTCAATTCAGTCTAGGCTATCTTGTCGGCTTACTCTATTCCAATAGGTTTGGCATAGGAATTCCACCAAGACAAGGCATCCTCGGCGAGACTACCAATAGCAAATTTCACTTTGTAGTCCTCAATACAGTTTCTACGAGAAAATACCGATTCAGTTCATTTAAACCAACGAATGAGACCAACAACTCCTTCCGTACCATTGAAGTAGAAAGGTTGGCAACTCATAAACTCCTTGTAAGTGCATTTCCTTGCTATAGGAGTTTCTCTTGGTCCAGTATTCCTATTTGGGTTGTCAGTACTTGCCATGGTTGCAGCTTGTGCTTCGAGAGCAACAGCAACACTATCAACAACAAGTTGCCGGATGGCAGCATGAGTCATAGTTGGTGCTGCAGATGTTGATGTTCTCTTGGGAGGCATCTATCAACATACACAAGACAACACATAATAAGAATCCATAAAACGATATAGTCATATCATAAGTTAAGGTATGAAAATTATAATACAAAGACATGTGATCATTCTTTGATA
>BQNB010089611.1:0-27362 GCA_026074375.1 Tanacetum coccineum
AAACCGACTTTGGCTAAAACATCGGATCGAAGACCGGACGAAATGGTCCGGTCCGGTCCAACAAGGTATAATTGCTGGGTTTTTCGTAAGACCGAACCGACCAGACCGAGGACCGGACCGAAATAGGTTCCGTCCAGTTCGGTCCGGTCCTCGATCCAGCCCGCCGTCCGGTTTGCCCACCCCTACTTGTATGTGATGAAAATCTGGTCGGATAAAACAGGTTCATGTATTTACTGCATTTTGAGCTAATGCACTAATTTTTTCATGTGAAATGCGATTATAAAAAACAATTTCTATGAAACTACTAATAATGTATTAAAAAAAACAACCTTCAATGAAACGGTAATTCATACCAAACAAAATTCTAAACACAATTGATGTCAAACGATAGTATCCGAAATTATTTGTAGGGTGAACGTGTATAAATAATTACAATAACATAACTGCTCAATACGTCGCAAATCAACTAAATAAGTACAAGAGGCGAAAAGGTTAATTGTTGGTGATTTTAGTGTCATCAGTCATTTTTGTGTAATGGTGATTTACCCGAGACCAAACGGATTTCAAGTTACGTTATAATACGAGTTCGGATGTGTGGAGTGCACGCTTGTATAAACTATTAACTTGATTTCAAGTACGAAAAATAGAAAAGGTTGTTAATGTAAGTCAAGGAAAATTTAGTGACAGAATTCGTGTGCTATAGTGACAGAATTCGTGTGTCACTAAATTGTCCATATACACATGTCTTTAATGATAACAGTTAGCGACAGTTTTAGGTTGTTACAAAACTGTTGCTAGAATAATTAAAGGAAGTGTTGTGACTTTAACCAAAGGGTGTGACTTTTCACCAAAAAACACAACCTTTCCCTACAACCACCATGTGTTTATATATATGTAAACATATTTTTGGTCTTCATATATGAACATATTCATATCAACAACAAATATACAATCTTCTCCATGTTTTGCTCTTATTCTTGTGCCTAGAATTTGACTGTGTTCTTGTCTTATCTCAATACGAATTTCGTGTAACCCAAGGCACAAATAGGGTCGAAATATTGTATTCAGAAAGTGAACATACACGATTCAAGAATTTATCCGGCAATCTATGATTATCAAGACCCTAAATACCAACATTAATAACATGCAAGGTTAGCTAGTTTGCGTGTCGAGTTTCTTAATCGTAATCCTAACTAACATTAGAAAACAACTTGAAACTAATTAATCATACAATATAACGAGCATCATAGATAACTATTCAATGATTCAAATCTTTGATACTTTTAAGTTTTAATCTTCTAGGTAAAATCAATCCAATGATCGATACATGTATTATAGAATTGTTTCTTTCATAACTTTTTGAAGAAAATGTTTAACGATTTGCCAGTTGAGGGGAGTAGGGAAATAATATAGCTTTTTTTTTTGAACGGCAAAATTTTATAAACTAGCAAGGAGCTAGAAAAGAAATTACAAAGAAATTAAATGCGGGTTTCGGGGGTTTAAGCCAATCATTCATCCCTAAAGATACTTTTCTAATACAACCTACTATTACACCGAGAAAGGAGGAAAGAGACAATTATTCTCAAAAGGTTCGATCTAGACGGGCTTATTAACTCAAAAGTAGAACGATTCCGGAAATCCCCAAATAAAACCACCAAGCAAACGATTACTAGAATGGCTCTTCCAAAAAACCTTTAATGAACACCGGAAGTCGAATAGAAGGAGAACCACTAGTCCCATTTGAGAACACGAACGCCAAAAGTGGAAATCGATCTGCACCAAACGGCAAACACGGTGCAAAACCTCCTGAGAAGAGAACATCGAAAAATAACAATGATGGACTCCTATTCATCCGAAAAAACAACCGGGAAAGACTGGGTCTACAAATTAACACCTTTTTGGACAGATTGTATCTAGTAGGCAACACCCCACATTGGAAAAGTAAATACAATAGAATAGTAATATTTGTGAACAAACTATTAATGGTAAATAAGTTTTAAAAAGACAATCATTTGGTAAAAAAACTCTTGCATAAGGTAGGCAAAATAATTATTTCATTAAAGCATGATTTGTATTACCATTTTTGTTTGAGCAGTCGGCTTTTCAGAAGCTAGAAGCTGATGTTGATCAGGATGGGAAACATAGACAAATCAGAATGGCACAATGTTGTCACTCACACCTTCCTTGCTCAAGATCATGACTCTTCCATATCTAAGGTTACATCTGGTTTTACAGTTATTTTCTGTGTTGCGTTTCAATTTAGAGGATCACCTCATTATCTGATACTCAAAATTGACCGATCCACACATATTTAATGGGCGGGTTGAATAATGTGTTAAAATGGGTTCTAGCTTATACAATAGTACTTAGAGAATAAAATGATTTAAGAGGTATGTATCAAAAGTAAATTTAGGTGAAATACAGCCCGTTTGACTCATTTCCACTGTACCGCTTTTGAATCTTTGAAGATAAAATTGAACCCAAATTATCGAATTTACGAATATGTTCGTATTGCCACATCTCATGTTTTGTGTTGGTCTTGAAAAGTCTATTCTTTGAGGGTTATCGATTGTGTGAGATAGATTGATTCATGCGAGTATGTGACTATCGTGATAAGAATACATACAAGATTATACATAACTTATCAAATTTATGCGAAATGCAGGGATATTACAACCACCTTCCCAAGTTTGACTTAGACATGTGCCTTCTTGTGTTAAGCCCATTTTTGATTTGGCTTTCTTGAGGAGAAACATTAACGTGAGAGTGAGTTTTTCTTATATCAAATCATGAATGGTGTTGCAGAAAATGTTTTTTCGTTAGTAACTCCATCTATCTAGATTTTTTTGATCTGAAGAAGACAATATTAGGTGTTGGATTAGTTATATTATAAGGAGGTGCAGGCAATAAAATTTGAAACATTTGTTTCGGTTCTCATGACTCTGTTCAGACCATCAGTAGTGAACAAAAAGGTATGAATATTACCACTAGGGGTGTTGGTAGGGTCGGGTTGACCCGACCCGAACCCAAACCCGATAAGGTTTATCGGGTCGGGTTAAATCGGGTTTAAAAATCTTGTCGGTTTGTTTTGACCCGAACCTGATGACCCGCCATTGTTATCGGGTCGGGTTAGAGTTAGATAATTATTGTTATCGGGTCAACCCGATAAGGCCCGATAAAAAACGCATACGTGATACATAATTTTGAAGCACAGTAATATCTATAAGTTAATCACTCAATGGTTGTAATAGACGAGCTAACTAATTGCCATCTTCATGGCTGATTGAGAAATGCATTTCCTTCCAAGCTATATGTATAGCAGGGACTATTACGCTCTGTTCTCGAGTTTTATTTTGACAAGAAAAGAAAAGAAAAGAAAGGATGCAAACAAAAATTTGTGTTCTTAAGAATTTTGTAGGAAGGAAATGAAGAGAGAGGATGAGATTAGAAAGGGAAATGATGGCTTTTTTCTTGTAAAACATTCCGCCCATTTTTGGCCGGATTGCAAAGGAAAAAGACTCATAGATCTAGAGAATGACCATTATGCCCCTTAAAATATTACTATTATAATGTAATATTATTCACTGTACTTATGCATGAAAGGGCATAATTGTAAAAATATCTTTCTCTTTCCTTTCAACACAACTCAAAAACATAAAATAGGATAACTTTCTTTTCTTTTCCTTCTATTTTAAGAACACGAATATAATAAAACCGTGTTCTTTCTTTTCTTTTCATTTCTTTTCTTTGCCTATCACTTCTTTTCTTTTCCGTTTTTTAAAAACTCGAGAACGCAGCGTTAGTGTAATACGAATGGATAGGAATCACTATGAGGTCTGTAAACAAGCTCCATTCATACATTTGGTTAACAGATGTGAGATCCATAAAGAACATGGTCATCTTAAAGAACAAATGAGTGAATCCTAACCACTCATTTTTTCATCATAATAAAAAAACCCACTTTCCCACATTTTTCTTAAAACTTAAATATCTAACAAACGATAAATCGTTAAACGAACAAAAATACACCATCGCGACGAGTATTTTTTTATCTTTCTATAGAGGGGCACTTCTATATACTTTTGACGAACTTTTTTTCAATTTTTTTTTTCAATCACGTCTGAAAAAATCACATGTGATTTTAAGAAATCACATGTGATTGTGATACAAATCACATGTGATTTTTTCAGATCTGATGAAAAATAAATAGGAAAAAAGATCGCAAAGTATCGCACAGTATTTTTTTTATCTTTTTATTAAAGGTGCACTTCCTATAATTACTTTCACGACTTTTTTTTCGAAATTTCTTTTTTCAGTAACGTCTGAAAAAAATCACATTATTTAATGAAATCACATCGATTTTTCAGACGTATGAAAAAAAAATCAGGAAAAAAGTTAATCGAAAGTATTCGCGACGAGTACTTTTTATCTTTCTATAGATGCACTATCTATATACTTTCGACGAAACTCTTTTTTCGAATTTTTTTTTTTTCAATCACAGTCCTGAAAAAATCACATGTGTATGTGTTATCACAATCACATGTGATTTATGAAAGCACATGTGATTTTTTTCGAACGTGACTGGAAAAAAAAATCAAAAAAAAGCTCGACGAAAGTATATAGAAGTGCCCCTCTATAGAAAGATATTTAGTTCCCACGCGATGGTATATTTCGGTTTAGGGCGTAGACGATTAAACGTTATATGAGATATTTAATTATTAAAAAATAGAGTAAAGGGGTTTTTTCATTAAATTGAAAATAAAAATTGATATAAACCTTTAATAAATATAATTAATTGAGAGATAATAGTTTTTTTTTTTAGACCCCATGTCTTTATCGAACGTTTTCTTTTGGTTAACATTAGAAGCACAGGGACTAATGCCAAACTCGTGGTGCCAAAACTCCAAAATGGTTCCACGTCAGCAAAATGGAGTTTGGCACCAGAAATGTCATGGCACCAAGAATTCAGTTGGAGTTGGTTTGGCAATCAAAGTCGTTCAGTAGCATTCTGAGTTTAATTTTTTTCATATTTATTTAAAATATAACACTTATTGATAAAAACTAAAATAAATTCATTGAAATTAAAAACAGTACATTAAAAACACAATACATATAAAAACAACTTAAACTATAAAGACATAAAATGAAAATGCATAGAATTAAAAATCATAAATTTGGCGGCGCCACATAGTTTGGAAGGTGGTGTTATGCCGCTATCTCGGATAGGGCGTAGGGCGCTTTTGGCGGTGATGATAGCGGCGTCGGCCGCATCCCGTATCCCGCGTGTGTCGATTTGTAGCACACGCATGTCCTCCGCAATCCTTTGAGATTGGATCAACCGCCTTCGTTCTTCACGACACTCTCTCGAGAACGTCATTTGGCTTGCGGTCCTAAACTCGTATGTTTCCGCAGATTCTTGATAACGCCGAGGTCGGGTGGTTGAACCGAGGAGCTAGCGGTCGAGTTAGAACCCGTACGTTGACTTTTAGCAAGTCGTTGCAAACCGGGTGGTCGAGGCAACTCATCATCTCCAAAATGCCTTTGATGCCTACGTCGGTGGCCCAAAAGACGATTATCCTTCTTTACCAAAGTCGAATCGGGTTTGTCCACTTGTGTTTTGCCTTTCAAAAAAAAGCCAACACTCCGGTGCTAAACACAACCCGCCCAACGGTTCATCATACAACGTGTGCACCCTTCTCACGATATGATCATCATCATTCTCTTCTCCCCCACTATGAACCCTGCGTTTCTTGCACCAAATAAGTTAACTTGAGAACCAGGCATCATTGGAGTCCACTTACCCGTCAACATGTTCTTGGTATACGCTCCGTGAAGCCTTTTTTTTCTTCCGCTCCTATTGAACACAGTTGATTTTTACCCAAAAGTATCTCCTCGCTTTTGATCACACCAACCCGTTTTTGGATCCTCGAAACGTGAATGAAACATTCTGCAAAAGCAACTCCTCATCTTGAGTCCACACGCAGTATTACAATTCTTTTTTGTTTCTAAAGTGGCGGTTCTTTTTCTATTTTTTTTTTCCTTCCAAAACATCAACAAACCGCGGCTAGCTTCGACGTCTGGTCGAACCCACGCTGTCTTCATCTTCGTATCTTCGACTTCAAGGTGAGGCGATTGTTGCTCTCGGAATGTGGTTGGGAAGTGGTGAATTGGATTGGTAATTGTAAGGTGTGTTTTGGTTGCATTTTGTTTGCATTTTAAAAATTGTTGAAACATCAACAATTCTTCTTGTTAGAAATTGAGGTTGGTAATTTGGGATTGAATAGTAATGGCATTTGGTTTGAAAGCCGTTAGTGGAGCCCGATTCGCAGACGACCTCCGGAATTTGGTTGGTTGGTCGACTTAAGCATACCGGAAATCCCATTTGGATAGTTGGGGTGAGGTTGGGATTGATTCTTTTTTTTTGAGTGAAAAAAATAGAGAAGTAGAGAAATGTGAAGTAGAAGATGTATTGAAAGTGTGTGTGAAGTATGAAATAAAAAGGGGGTATTTATAGGATTTTTAAAGGGGTAAAATTGTGATTTTTAGGGTATTTTTTTGAATATCCGCTCCCCCTAACGGATAGATTAAAAAAAATTGAGTTTGGCGTGGGCTGTTAGCCACGGCGCGAAGACCCTTGGCGCGAGCCATGGTGTCGTGCGCCGTTGGCCATTTTGGCGCCATGGCTTGACACCAAGCCAACAGCCATGGACTCCCTATGCTCTTAGTTGTAAAAACTCACACACTTGTTTTGCGAACATCATGCATTGTAGTTTTAAAATATATCATTTTTTGTAATTGGTAGTCTTAAGCATTCTCACATGTTGATCAAATTTTCTACCACATGCATCATGCATGTACTTCCGAAAGTTCTGAACACTTAACAACAGCTTGGATATTCTTTTTGTAAAACAGGTCTCGCAATGGTAAAATCAATTTTAGTTTGTTATTAATCAAGTATTTAAAATATGTTTTTTTTGGACGGCGGCTTTGAATTAAAAAATAGCAAAAGCTAGAACAATTACAAGAGAGCTATAGTTGCTAGAGGATTTTTCAACTAAACTACCCAACTAAATTTAAACCTAGGATTTCTAGCAGAAATCCATAAAAACGATTGCGATACAATGTTATCCCAAAGCACCATTTTCTTGGGAGAAGAATTGGAAAAAACTAATCTATTACGGAAACTCCAAATGGACCATAATAGAGTCCCTCCAACACCATCAAGGGTCAGCCGAATCTAACCACGTGAACCACTCCGAAATATTCTCACAAAAAGGAATATCAAGCTCCCACCATCTAGCCAATAAAGCCCAAGTCTTTAGCCAAATCACAATTGAAGAAGGTGTGATTAGCCGTTTCAACGTCTTCATGACAAATGGGACAAAGAAGCGAATCAACTTCAATACATTTCCTTTCCAAATTCATCCTAGAAGGGAGCTTATTTAGAGATAATCGCCACAAAAATATATTAACTTTTATAGGAATCATATTGTTTCGTCGAGTAGCAGACGAACCATCATCAAGTGTGCAGGAGTCTATCAAGGAACGCACCGACGCGACAGAGAATCCTCTGGAAACATCAAGAGACCATTGCCATGAATCATTATGCTCCGATAACTCGACAGTGCCAATTAAGTGGGGTCAATGTCATAAAATACCTACGAACTCTCTAAATCGTCTCGACTTGACCAACGAACTAAATTTCGTCCCGTCTACACCAACGAACTTGTTAGTTATGTGACAATATGACCAATATGACCGGCTAATTATCCACGTCATTAAATTTTTTATTTTTTTTATTCCACATCACCTTCCACCACCATTTATCCTTCGTCACCACCACCATTTAAAAAAAAGGAAATCGGCTGTCACTTGCACTTAGCTAATCAAACACATATTTAATTAAACATCCCACAAAAATAATCATATTTATCAAGTGGTAAAAAGCATAGTCACACCAATTTCATCTATTTTCATCAGATCTAAACCAGCCAGTCATGGACTCACCGGAGCAACGCCGTAAACGCAAACGCAACCTAAAACCAACCACCCGTTTAATCCCACCAGTAAAATCACTAGTCTACTTTCTCTTCTTTTACCTACTCGATCGTTTCATCTTCTTCATTGTCATCTTTATCAATCACTTCTTTTACTTCTTATAAAGCTTTAACAAATTTTAATCAGTTCAATATTCAAGCTAGGGTTTCCTTTCCTAATCATGTTTTGTCATTGGTGAGCCAATCGTACGGTCGATTAAAGGACGGTTGTGACGGTAATGCCGCGAGTATACCGTTATGACGGAATGAGTTATTACCGTTAAAGCCGTTGTTATGGTTGTTGTTGTGGATGTTGTTACCTGGTTTTTGTTCGGTGAAATCACCGGTCCAGAAGACGTCGTCTTCATTGAAATCGTCATCGGCGACTGTTGTTGTGGAAGTTGTTACCTGGTTTTTGTTTGGTAACATGAGATCTTGATTTTATCATTTTTTGTTTGAGTCTTGCAATTGGGTTTTACGATGAATGATGATAATAAAGATGAGACCCACTTGACTTTGATGGGTGGAAATGATGATATGGAATTGACCATAACTATTAAATGAGAAAAAAAAATAATTGCCAGCGTGTAAGATAACTGTCCCCCCCCCTCGCAACAACGCCCCCGCGCGCTTCGATCTTCCCGCCCGACCCAACGCTCGACCTCCGTCAGTTCGGTACCACCCGCTCCTCCCCCGGTGCTCACCCCCGCACCCTATACCTCCCCCACCTATCTAACCTGCACCGGTTGTGCTCCCCCTCCTCGACTTGCCGGCCCCCCTGCCGAACCTCCTTCTACCGCTGGCTACCTCCCCCCGCCCCGCGCCATACCCACCGCGCCCGACCGCCTACAAACCCCCAATCTGATCGTCCCCCAAACCTCACTCATGCGCACACGCCGCGCCCCCCGGCGTCTACGTCCGCCACCCCGAACGGTTCCACGCTGCCGACCGCCATCCTTCCGCGCCCCCGCGTCCCTTCGAAACTAGTGTGGCACTCGCGCCCCCCCTGACCCCCACCCCCCCGCGCCTCGCGCTACGGCGGCGAAACGTTGCTGCCCGGCACGCACCCCCCCGAGCCGCCGTTCGCCCTCCACGCCCCCGCCCGGTCGCGCCCCCCGCCCGCGCGGCCTCCTCCCGACCAAACCTCGCCTGCACCTGCCCCCTTCCCGTTCCCCGCAGCTCCCCCGACGGCTCCCGACTCCAGCCCGAAACTTTACGCGAACCCGCCCCCCTCCAAACCACCACCCCGCCGGGGACCCGAAACCCCCGAACCGCGCGTCGCGCTCAAACGACGTCCACGCTCCCTGGCCCCGTGACGCCCCGCTGTACGTCTCCCACGAAACCCGCTTGGCGCCGGACTCCCACTTCCCGCGCTCCGCCCCGCCCCACGACCCTACCCACCCCTCGATTCGTAAACTCCGCTACCCCTTGCTCACCAAACATCTTACTACCCCAACCCCACGACCGCGCCCCAACCGACCTGCCTGAAACCGCACCCCGCCCTACTCCGGCCAGAAACCGGCCACAAACGCTACCCCCGACCGCTTCCCCGACGCCCCCTCCCCCCCGTTGCCACCGATCACCCGCCGGCGCCATCCCGCCCCTCAATACCTGCACCGTCGCGCCCCCTCGGAATCCCCGTACGGTCCCCCCCGCTCATCTGTCGTCACTCGCGCCTCTACCCCGGGCCGAACCCGCCCAAACTCGCCCCACTGCGGTAGCACGGGCTAACCCAGCAACCCGGCTCCGTACTACGTCCCCCCCCACGACCGGCCCCGCACCGCGCCTGCTCCCCGCGCCCCCCCACCGTTCTCCGACCAGCCTTAGCCTTACGACACGCCCCCCAAACTAGCCCTCCGAAACCCCCTCCCGTCGCCCGCCCCTTCCCCCGGTCCGCCCGTCACCAGACCACCCTATAATCCAGCCAGACTCGAGACCACCCCCTGCCCGGCAGGCGCGGCCGTGTTCACTGGCCCCCCCGCCCGCGTCGAGCCGTCTCGACGGCGATCCTATCTACCTATAGAGCCCGCAAGTATCTCCCCGCTCGCCGCCCACTCCCCATTCGGCACACGGCGCCGCACTCCTTCCTCTTCACACCCTCGCTACCACCGTGGCGATCGCTGCCAAATCCGGCCGTACTCCGGAATCCCTCCCCCCGGCACCGGCCGTCCGCGTCCAGGCCCCCAATCGCTTAGAATCGCGGTCTACCCTCTCGCCATACCCCCTCGCAACCTCCCGTCACCACGCATCGCCCCCTCCCCCTCTACGTGGACGGGGCACGCCCGCCACCACGCCACGAAACCACAAACGCCGTTCTTTCCGGCACCTACTCACTACCCAACGCCCCGGCCCCCCCGCTGCGCCGCGTGACGCGGCTGCCCGGGCCCGACTACTCCCGACCCTCACCCGCCACCCCTCCCCTCCCCTCCACCACGCCGCCCCGCCCCTCGACGAAAACTACTCCGTAAACCGATCCCTCAACCGGCAAATCCTCTCACCGTTCTGTTCCCTTAACCTAAACACAAATTACCCTCACCGCCGGCCCCTGCCAACCTGACCCCGCGACCTACTCCGCCCCCCCCCGCTCCTCACACCCCCTCCCAACCCGTCTCTCCCCCCCCCCCCGGACGCCGCCGCGGCTTCGCGTTGCCCCGCCCTCCGCCCCCGCCCTCGCCGCACCCCCGTCCCTCCTACGCCAAACTATCCTCGACCGATACGCGACCAATCCCGTTTGCGCACCGTCGTCCCCTTACTTCCTACCCGCTTTTCGGCCCCCAACTCCCCGCCGTCCCGATACGCGCGCCTCGCACTCGCTCCCCGAGACTCGTAGCCCTACCCCGCGCGCGTCGGACGACGGCGTCCCCGCTCCAACCCACCGGACCCGCCGTGGAGGACCCCCTCCGGATAAACGCAGACAGGCTCGCCTCACCGCAAAACTCGCGCCCACCCTCACTCAATCTGCCCCGCCGCCCGGCCCCCCTCGCCATCCTGCCCGTCCCGCCACGCCCGGTCTTTCCTCCCGGGCCCATCCCCCAACCGTGCTACTCTGCCGCGACCCGGCCACCGCCGCCCACGAACGTCCCGAAAATGCCCCCCTCCGCGCCCCCGCATCCCACCACGCCCTATCGTCCTGACGCTGGACGCCCCCTCGAACGACCCCCCCCCCCCGCCACGGCCCCCCCCCCCCGCCGCTGTTACGGCTCCTCCGGACGCCGACGCCTCTCCCCTACAAACCCCGCCGTGCTCGCCCCCCAACCTCCCTCCCCGCCCTCGCCCGCTCCGCACAACCGCCCCGCCCGCCTCCCCCCCCCGCCGACACCCCACCCTTGCCCCCCCGTCCGAGCAACCCTTGCGCCGACCGAGTCGCCCCACCCTACTCGTTCTCCCCCAACGCGTACTCCCCCTCTCCCCGAACGTCCCCCACCTCCCCTCCCTGGCTTCCCCCCTATACCGCCCCCCCACCGCTCCTAACGGCGAAACGCCCCTACCTCCTACTTCGCCGCCCCTAGTCCCCCCCCCTCACCCGCCGGCTCGTGCGGCCCCTCCGTAATCCAAACCCCCCCCGCCCGGTCCGCCACCACGAAACTTCCTGACAACCCCCCTAACCCCGCCTGTGCAAGTCCCCCCACCCCCTCCCCTCCTCGCTACGGTCCAACTGGCGACGTCCCGCGCCCCCCGCCGCGCCCGTACCGCCCGTTCCTCCCACCCTGTAGCCTAACCTAACCAACCGCCCCGCGAAACCCCGCCGCCAACGTTAACCCTGCGGGAGGCGCAGGGGCACCCGCACCTGCGCCACGCCCACGAAACCGCGCGCGAGGCTCAAATCTTCGACCCAACCGTCCACGCCCCCTATCCGGCCCTCCCGCCCGCGCCCACCGTCGTACAACAAACAGCTTACCGCTACCACCCGCCACCCCCACCAAACCTCATCGCCGCCCTTTGCGCCCTCGCCCCGCCCGGCAACCGAACCGCGCGCCGCGCAGGGCGCAAACGCGCGGCCCCCAACCCGGCCCCTCTGCCGGCCCCGCCCGCGCCCCGCCACACTCCCCCCGAGTTCAATCCCCCGCCCAGGCCCCCGCCTCCGCTCAGGCTCGCCCGCTCCGTCGCGATCCCCACCTCGCGTTCCCCGCTCCCGCCCTTTCCCTCCCGACCCCGGCCCCCGCCGCTATTCGTGACCCGCCCCCGCCCCCTCCCCCCCCGGACCACGCCACCGCGCCCCCCTAACGCCCACGCCCCACGAACCGCCCCCCAAACGCGCGCGCGATTGACGCTGCGCTACAATACCGCTCGCGCGCCGCCCCCCGCGGCGCGTCCGCGCGCGACCCGCGCACCCCCGCCCTCCGCCTCCGCTTCGTGTCAACCGAAACTACCGCGCCGCGCGCGCCACCCTGCCCGCCTCGTGGCGCTCTTAAACTCCGCCCTTACGCCCTCCCCTTGCGCGCGCCCCCGGCACGCAAACTGCGCCTCCTACAAACTCGCCTCCTCCTCCCCCCCTGTCCTCTACCAGCCTCGCCCCGCCTAAACGTCGTGCGCGCCGACGTGCCGACGGCCGAACCCGCGGACACCCCCGTGCCGCGACCCCGCGCACGAGTCCTCTCGCCCGCCCCTGCCGCTCCGCCCCTCCACGCCCTTGGCCGCCCCCCCGCGCAACCCCCGCGGCCGGACGACCGCGCCGCAACGCCAAACTCCGCCCCTCGCCTCCCTCCCCGCGACACCCACCGGCCCCCCCCCCGCCGTAGGCGCTGGTCCTCGACTGCTCTCTTCTCCGCCCCCCGAAAACGTAACCCTCCGCTGCCGGGACGAACGCCCCGCTGCGCCCGCGTCCCTTCCCCCGCGCCCACCCCCGCCCCGCCTCCACCGCCGCCCTTGCTCGGCCTCACTGACAAACCGTCGTATCTCTAACTCTCCCCGCCCTACCCCCCTCCGCGCCCCACTACCCGCTGTCGCCTCGGACTCCTGGCCTCGTCTCGTTCCCCTCCCCCCGCCCTCGCCCCGCGGACCCTCCGCCCCTCTCCCCTGCCTGGCGCGCAAACTCTCACCGGGAACGCGCCCGACGCCGCGCGTGCACCCGTGACGCCGCGCCGCGCGGGTCGCCGCGCCTTCGGCCCGCCTCTGCCCTCTGGCCCGGCCCGCCCCCCAGCCCACCCAAGCGTCTACCTCGCGTGCCGATACCACCGCCAACGCTCACCCCCGCCGCGCTCCCCGTGCCCAGGCTCCGCCCCTTCCCCCCAAACCGCCACACCCCACCCCCCGAATAACCCCCCCCGCAACAACCCTAACTCCACGTTACCCCCTCACCCCCCTATCCGCCAAAACTATACCAAAACCCACCCACTTTCGAGCGAGCCGCCCCGCCCAAACAAACTCCCCGACAACCCTCCCCCCTCCCTGCAATATCGAAACACCCCTAACCACGTAACTACCCGACTCTCCCGCCGACAAACCTCTCGGTCGCCTCTCTCGCGTCCCTCTGCCTCGCCGACGCGCGCCCGCTATTCGCCGCGTGCTTCGCCGCTCTACCTTAATCGCGGCCCACGACAATAGGCCGCTACCCCGCCGCGCCCGCTCGCCCCAACTCGCGCGCGGACGTTCTCTCTGCCCCGCGCCGACCCGCGGTACGCTCCGAAAAAAAACCCTCGCCCCCGCTGTCGCCGCCCGCTCGCGACTTGCGACTAAAACAAAACCGCGCCCCGCCGCGCCTGCGCGCCCGTACCTGGACGGCCCTCGGACGACGCGCTTGGCGCCTCGCTGGACGCGCCGTACGCGCGAGCGCGCACGCCGCCGGCCCGCGCGCGGCGCAGTAAGCCCGTCCTGCGCGGGCCACGGCGCCTATCGCGTGCCTGCTCGACCCCCTCGACCCGCCGTCGAGCTGCGATCTCGCAGCGACGCCCCGCGCGAAGCTCGCTGGCCCTAGCAAACGAAACCTCCCTCCGCCACTCTCCCCGCTTTACAAACTAACGGCGACCGCGCCCGCCTGACCGCGTCGCGGCTCCGCCGCGTCCACGGCCCCCCCGATCGCTCGGCGGAACTCGCTGGTGCACCCTGCGCCCGCACTTACGGCACCCTCGGCGCGGTACACCCGCACCCCTCGGCCGCGACGGCCTGAGAGTGCCCCGCCGCCGCCGTCGCCTGTGCGACGCGAGCCCCCCCCCGCGGCGTCGCAGTATCCGCGCTCAGAAAACCGCCGGCCCGCCCGCACGGCGCGCGCTGTTGAACGCGTGACGCTCGATTCGAACGCTCGCCCCGCCAGAAGCCTCTACCCGCGTTCGGGTCGTAAATAGCGCGGCGCCCCGCCTCCCGTCCGCCCGCCTCTCTGCCTCAGACGAAACGCCACACGCCGGACGCGGGGCGCAGGGCTCGCGTCGCGCCCGCTGGCGCCACCTCGGCCCGCTCGGCCTCTCGCAGCCGCGCCCGCGGGTCGTCCCGTTTCCGTCGCGTACCTCTGCGTCGCTGGTCCGCTCCATCCGCGCCGCCGTTGCATAAACCGTAACTCGCCGGGGCGGCCGGGGCCGCCGCAATACCGCGGCGGGCCGCTCCGCGAACCTGGCGCGCTGCGTGTCCGCCGCCCCCTCGTTCTTCCGCTCTGGGCCTCCCGCCCACTCGAGTCCTCGCCCTCGCTCCCTGCGAATCCGTAATCCCCGCCTCCCCCCCCCGCCACGCCCCCCCCCCCCAAACCATTACCACAATACACCGCACCCCCGCGCCCGACCCTCCCGCCCCCCCCCCGCCAATCCCCTCAACTCCCCCCCCGCGTAACCGACCCCTGACTGCGCCGACGCCCACCCCAGCCACACCCATCGCCCCACCTCCCCGCCCTACGCAACCCCCGCCCCCGCTCCCGCACGACCCACCTCCGCTCGCCCGCGCCGCTGACCCACTCCCCAACCGCCGTCTGAACCTCCCGACCGATAATACCCAACCGGCCCCGCCCCCACCCCCTAGCCGCCTGAGATGCATCGCCGTTACCACCCGTCCTACACTGACACCAGGGCCCACTCAGCCACTCACCTACACTCCCAATACAATCCCCCAACCTCCTAAACAGGTCTCATATTTATAGATAATCCGCCACAAACAATATTAACTTTAGGAATCATATTGTTACGTCGAGTCGCCCCCGAACCAGCATCAACAAGTGTGCAGGATCGAACCAGGAAAGCACGCGACGCGACAGAGAATCCTCTGGGCACCACAAGAGACCCTTGACATGACTCATTTACTTGCACCGCTACCACGACCGTAGCCCATAAGATGTTGGTCAATGGTCATCACATACCTACGAACTCTCTTAAATCGTCTCACTTGACCAACGAACTACATTCGTCCTGTCTACACCAACGAACTAGTTAGTTATGGACTTATGACCCAATAGGACCAGCTAATTATCCACGGCATTAAATTTTTTTATTTTTGTTTTTATTCCACCTCGACAATCCAACCAACCATCTATCCTTCGTCACCAGACCATACCAGTATCCAAAAAAGAAATCGGCTGTCACTTGCACTTAGCTAATCAAACACATATTTAATTAAACATCCCACAAAAATAATCATATTTATCAAGTGGTAAAAAGCATAGTCACACCAATTTCATCTATTTTCATCAGATCTAAACCAGCCACTCATGGACTCACCGGAGCAACGCCGTAACCGCAAACGCAACCTAAAACCAACCACCCGTTTAATCCCACCAGTAAAATCACTAGTCTACTTTCTCTTCTTTTACCTACTCGATCGTTTCATCTTCTTCATTGTCATCTTTATCAATCACTTCTTTTACTTCTTATAAAAGGCTTAACAAAATTTAATCATTAATATTCAAGCTTGGGTTTCCTATCCTAATCTTGTTTTGTCATTGGTGAGCCAATCGTACGGTCGATTAAAGGACGGTTGTGACGGTTGTTTTCCGGTAATGCCGCGAGTATACCGTTATGACGGAATGAGTTATTACCGTTGTTATGGTTGTTGTGGATGTTGTTACTTGGTTTTTGTTCGGTGAAATCACCGGTCCAGAAGACGTCGTCTTCATTGAAATCGTCATCGGCGACTGTTGTTGTGGACCGGTTTTTGTTACCTAGTTTTTGTTTGGTGACATGAGATCTTGAGTTTATCATTTATGGCTATATTATCTGACCCATTTTATAACATGATATCTTGATTTTATCATTTTTTGTTGAGTCTTGCAATTGGGTTTTATGATGAATGATGATAATAAAGATGAGACCCACTTGACTTTGATGGGTGGAAATGATGATATGGAATTGACCATAACTATTAAATAAGAAAAAAAAACAATTGCCAGCGTGTAAGATAACTGCCACGTTGTCAGTAAAAATGTAAGATATTAGTGATATCGGAACAATATTTGAAAGTTCGTTGGTCTAGACAGAACAAAATTTAGTTCGTTGGTCAAGTCGAGACGATTTAGAGAGTTCGTAGGTATTTTATAACATTGACCCAATTAAGTGTTGCAATTTAGAGAACTGATAATATTCAATGCCTCCTCTCGGTTGTCTTCTTAAAACATTAGACCAATTAGCAAGCGTTAACCCGACCCGATAACACCCCTACACAAGTTCTACTCCGTGGTAATATTCATACCTTTTTGTTCACTACTGATGGTCTGAACAGAGTCATGAGAACCGAAACAAATGGTTCAAAATTTTATTGCCTGCACTTCCTTATAATATAACTAATCCAACGCCTAACATTGTCTTTAGATCAAAACAATCTAGATAGATGGAATTACTAATGAAAAAAACATTTTCTGCAACCATTCATGATTTGATACAAGAAAAGCTCACTCTGACGTTATAAAAACGTAATAATGTTTCTCCTCAAGAAAGCCAAATCAAAAATGGGCTTAACACAAGAAGGCACATGTCTAAGTCAATCATCAAATACATGAATTGATCAACAAATCAAGACCAGTCTACTTAATAACACTACTGCATAACCCATTCTCCTTATGTTGCAATTTCTTCAACTTCGGAATTGAACACAAAACTTGGGAAGGTGGTTGTAATATCCCTGCATTTCGCGTAAATTTGATAAGTTATGTATAATCTCGTATGTATTCTTATCACGATAGTCACATACTCGCATGAATCAATCTATCTCACACAATCGATAACCCTTAAAGAATAGACTTTTCAAGACCAACACAAAACATGAGATGTGGCAATATGAACATATTTGGGTTCAGTTTTATCTTCAAAGATTCAAAAGCGGTACATTAGAAATGAGTCAAACGGGCTGCATTTCACCTAAAATTTACTTTTGATACATACCTCTCTAAGTACAGTTGTATAAGCTAGAACCCATTTTAACTCATTACGCACACAGAAGAACATAACTGTAGAACTAGATGTACCTTAGATATGGAAGAGTCATTATCTTGAGCAAGGAAGGGTTATGAGTGACAAAATTGTGCCATTCTGATTTGTCTATTTTCCCATCCTGATCTACATCAGCTTCTGAAAACGTCTGCTCAAACAAAAATGGTAATATGAATCATGCTTTAATGAAATATTAGTTTGTCTACCTTTACGCCAACACCTACTGTATAATAGAAGCTATTTTTCCAGTTATTGAAAAATGATGTTCTGATCACTTTTTTCAAGGTCTATTGTCTGGCAAAACGCTAACATGGTGACATAGTTTTTGTTTTTAGATGATAACTAGACTTTTTAAAATGGTCAAATTGCTTTCTTTTTGGCTGACTTGTAGGACCTTAGAGCAGAAAGGTGTAGTGGGAGAGTAATTTTATTCATTAGTACGTGGGCCAAACAAAAATGTTCAGCTTTTTTTCTTTTCTTATCATGGAAGTTATTTATAATGGTCAGGTGCCAGTGTCGGCTTCAAAATGGTCATAATAAACAAAACTGAACCCACCTTATCAAGTATTGTCTCAATGGTATCATCAGCCAGCTTTAGCTCCGACTCACATAAAAGTGCGATCAACATTTGCTTAACCTACAAAAGATGCACACAATGAAGATGTTATGACAAATACACACGTATTCTTCAGAAAGATTTTTTTTTTTGAACGGCATTCTTCAGAAAGATGAAACACAATATTTATGTGGTTTGGTTATTTTCCTTTGTACGAGCTCATTAATACGATTCTTATTAAACTAAGTAAATATTACAATCTTCTTTATAGAAAAAAATTAAGAATCTATGATGTTTGGACACAAACATGAAAAAGCATAGAGCATTAATATAGCAGAAATGTACCTCCTGGCGCTCTATGAATCCGGTTCCATCCATATCATAAAGCTTGAAACAAACTGAAACATGAATAGCGAGTATTACAAGACCATTCATGGCCACTTGAAATTTACAGTTTCGGTCATCATGATCAACTTACAACTAATCTTGTCTTCTTGAGGGGCATTAGGATGGAACACGTTAAGTGCTCTAACAAAGTCACCAAAATCAATAACCCCCTTCTGCTTGACGTCGAAAAGATCAAATATCTGCATATGAAACTTACAGGCTTAAGAAAACTATATAACAGATACGATAACATTGTTTATCAAAACATATATTGTACATTTGTACTCTATCCAATATGCATGCAATTGACATTTCATATCCATGAACATATACTAGAATATGCGTTTACCAAAGAAACTGGATTCTAAGGCTATAAATGTCCAAACAGCAGCAATAAGTCTAAAAACAGCACACCAAACCCGAAATCTAATACGAGTGCACTTATTATTTCCGCCTTGCGCAGCATTTTTATCACCTAAACTCCTTAACGATATTAAATCGTCTGTTTCAACAAAATCCAAGATTAGGTGTGCTCAAATTTAATTATGTTAAAATTACGTATAAGAACAGGATATGATGAAAAAGGTAGGGCGTTTAGTTATAAGCACTAAAAAAGGCTAACGTACTTCATGAGAAGTAAGATATTTTAGTTATTATAAATTTATAATTACGTGCCAGAAAAGACAATAGAAGACAATATTAACGAATTTTAGTTGTAGATCATTTTCATCTGTTTGCTTTAATTTTAATGGTGAGGAGATACAGTGTGATCATGGTTCACGTGCACTTGCTCTGAAATAACATGGATATGTAACCCCCAAAATGCAAAAAACTGAACTTATTAGAGGATGAACTCCAAAAATGAAGCAACTTATTTAGTTTAAATTGCAATAAAGGTAGTATAATAATTTCAAATAGTGTACATATATGCCTGGACTAGTATCGAATGAAGTGTTAAGGTAAAGATCAGTCATAGCCATATCTGTAGGTATCCTAGTATATTCTTAAATCTTCACATATATTATGTTAACAGAGTTATTACTAGATCATTACAGAGTGATACTCCTAAGCGCAAAGACGCACACTGTTACGATCCTACATCGGCCAAGTATGGATTTGGCCGGTGGTTTATAAAGTCTAGGTGTCCCCTCCTCATACAAGCTAGCTTTTTGAGTGAGTTCTACACTTGGACTTATGAACCGATACAAGCCTAGCATGGGATAGGCTCGTATCACACACTCATTCAATTATTGATGTACCTCTTTTCTACAAAAAAAGTCAAAAGCTATATGTACACAACCCGATCAGTTACATCACTCGCCTTCTTGAAAATGTAATTTCAAATCATGAAATATGATTGACATGCAAATTACGATCTTGATAATTATTAGGGTTTAATACCAAATCTTATAATTTACTCCGTACCAGATATGTTATACCATATTAGGCTCATACAGGTTCTTACCTAAGTATACTTATCAATATATGCACATTTAATGTAGCAAACTCCTAAAGAAAAGAAGGTGTTACGTGACATATCAGCAAGTAAAATAAGTACTCGTGACAAATATAATAAATAAACATGCAGGTTCCAACCATCTTGTTAGCCAAACTGCCGACTAGTGATACTTAAACATGAAAATTTCTCGATTATGGAAACTTGCTAAAATTAATCTCTTATAGTCCAAGACCAGCAGAGTAAATTTTCAATATAACACAATCAATCTTTCAGATTAGCTACATACTGACAATGCCCAAAAGAAATAAAATACAAAGAGAACGACTTTACGTGACTTAAAATAAACTGAGAAGCATCATACCCTGTTTGCAAAGAGATTCTCTTTCTTTCTGTTCTTGAATAACGCTAGTTGGAACTCTTCCTGTTTAAGAAAAAATCAGGGATACATCAAATTTTGAGCCGATACATACTTCAGGTAAAATTTTGATCAAGTGACATAAATCAAAAATTTCCCTTAAGCGAAGAGAACATTAAAGATAAATGTTGCAACGGAAAAGATGCCACTGAAATTGACCGCATAATTTATTTTAGACATTGAGGATAACCTAACATCAACGAACAAATGGATTACCTTATTAATCAACCCATCATCGATTACAGAACTACTTATGCTCTTGAATAGCTCAAACAGAGCTTCAACTTCACTTACACTAACTGAAAGAGAGAAGACGAATAAAAAAGGCCAGCATAAGCAACATGTACCAATTACGTTGGATAAAACTTTGCAACAATGATTAACTTACAAGCTGTTTGAGAAGCAAGTAAAGTCGGATTTTCATGCCCGGGAACTGGTTTTTTTACGGTAGAATGAAAGCAGCCCATTAGACAACACGGGCCTTACACTGCTAAAAGCACAGCAACGCTTTGCTGTTACGAAACATGTCTCAACCTAAACTGCCACAATCGTAAACCCTAAAACTAATCAAAATCACAAATAATTACTAGTTTCGCAACTTAAAAGTATTTAATACATAGAATATCCATACAACTTGGAAACAGGATCATGGGAAAGCAAAAACAGGTAAGACTAACATCCTAACCTAGTTCGTCTAAAATCAAGGATTTTAGGAATAAACAACATACATACATACTCATGCTATTTTACGTATCTAAATAAAGCAATTACATAAACCTAATAACTTCTAACCACAAAGTACATCAAGATTCAAGTATTCACGAAAACAAACAACTTAAGTTTCATGCTCAAATAAGCCAATCTCTAAGCGATTAACCTATTAACGGGGTGTTTGTTTAAGCTTATTTTTCCAGCTTATGGGCTTATTAGACTGTTAAGATGGGTAATAAGCTCAATTTTCTGGACTTATTAGCTTATGAGTTCAAGTTGATACACTCATAAGCCCTATAACTTGAGCTTATTACCTTTTTCAATAAGCCAAAACAAACACCCCCTAAACCCCATTTAACAATCTCATGCCGCTATTACAATTTAACAAATCATCTCGCATATTCTCCACTATCGCCAAAAACCTATCCCAATCCCCACTTTAAAACAATGAATAAATTAAATCACACTCTTCCGAGTTCCGATTTTTTCGCATATTCACAAATTTAAACTCAATTTTCCACATAAAATTAACATATTACAGATCTAAACGAATATATAAACCCTAAAAACTTAATCAAAACACATAATTTTACATGCAAATATCATCAAATACTCAAAAACTAACCTAAATTAGTACAATCAACTATACACCAAAATTAACAAAACTAAACAAGTTCATTATTCATACCAGCTATAAGCAGGCTAAAAGCAAGCAAAAAGTCAAAGATCTGGTCAACAAAAACACAGTGAAAGTGTAACTGTGTGTTTAATTATGGATTTGATTGTGATTGAAGGGAATTAGGGTTTTGATTTTGTGAAATTGGGGGTGATTTTGTAATAAAAAAAACACAGTTAAAAAGAGGGTATGTATGAATGAGAAGATATGAAACGGTTTGGGTTTATATATATGGTGAAAAGAGGGTCACGTGAGATGCACGTGTGTTGAAAAAGTGATGTCATGATTTGTGTGTATGCTTTTCTTTGGGTAGAAGGGAATATGCCTTTGATAAGATTTGACTTAATTGTTATCGTCAAAGATTTTTGGGAATGGAATTAATGAAATCATTCCAAATTTAAGTTGTTTAAGGAATGAAAAGTGAAAGCATTCTCATAAATTGAAAGATGAAAAAGAAGAGTGGTTTCAATATTATCAAAATGCATACCCATTTACATTTCACCCATTAATCAAACACATACCAATTACGATTCCGGAGAACAAACCAAACGGCACCTTAGATTTTAGAGTTAGGTGCTCTTTGTTTATTAAGAGACTTTAAATTTGAATTTGATTTGCACGTTGAATCTGAATATTCGGTAGAATAGTTTGAATCTGATTTTCATCTTAATCTGAATAAGTAGTTGAGAAATCTAAATCTAAATGAAATAAAACTGTCAGATGTGTTAAACTATAGTTTTTACAATTTAAATATAAAACGATTGCATTCGCACAAAAAATAAAGTTCATTAAATAAAAAAAACAAATTTTATAATATAATCAATTTAAATTTAAGAGTATTTTAAACAAAACATGCAATCTCAAGTTTATTCGACAAAAATAAACGCGTCAGAGTTTGAATTGAACTTTTTAAAACGATTAACTAAATTAGTCGCGTTAGAATTGTGATGTATGAGTCTGAAACCGTACCCTTCAATTTGAACAAAATATGAATTGACACATATCATCTTATACACTTTTTATCTAACAAAACATATGCAATTATTCTATTTAATAATTTTAATACAAAAGACAAAAGTGAAAGAAGAAAAAAAATCAAGAAATGAAAAAAAAAACCAAAAAAAATAATAACAAAGTAGAAAAAATTAGGATATAGACTTGACATATTAGGATGCTTACATGATGTAAACATAGATAGAGATGGCATTGATAGAGGTTGTGTGAGCTCGTTTACTGTAGAGATGCAAGTTACGTTGCATAATGAGATAAAGCAAAAAATTTCCCTGTAAAATGGTAGTATATAAAGTGCATCTAATTTAATAGATGGATATTACAGTGCATATAATTTAATAGATGGATATTATATTGATCAAAATTGCGGGTTGTTATAAAAACAAACATCGCCTTAGTTTTTAATTTTTGTGGCATGTGTTTAGATTGGAAAAAATCTCTTATAAACTTTTATTTACTCGTTATAGTGCACGGTGCGGTAGCATATCACATGTCATAGGTTTTTTTAACTCTATGATGGCATCAATTTGCGCTGCTAGGCTCGTAATAGCAAAATCTGGCCATGGCAATAACAATCGTTATCTGGCTTTTTTATTTTTCTTTTTGCTTTGTGAGTGAGTAGTAATTTTGATGGTGTGTTATGCGATTCATTTGCTCTTATAACATGTTATATATGGGATGTTGTTATAATGGGTGTATGCGGAGATGAAGGTGTATAACGCCGCCCTATAACTTGAGTGCACCTATCTCTTTTAAAGACCAAGGTGAGTAACTTCGTATTGATTTTCTTTAATGGAAGATTGTCTAACTCGTTATGTGTAACTTGACAAGTAAATTTGAAATCTACATAATATTCATCGAGGTTGGTGATTACTAGCCCTCTACGATTCGACATCATATGGCTAAAACAGGCTGAAAAAGATGAGACGTTTCATAATTGATTCATCTTTCATCGTAATTGCTTCTGTTTCTTGTTCAAACAAAAAAGTCATTGATATATTAGTTAGTTGTGACATCATGAGTTTAGCATTATAATCATCTAGCACTACTTTTGTGTTGATAACTAAGAGCAAGTTCTTAATTAAGAAATATATTGTTGCTTTAAACAAACTATAATATATGCTTATTTAATTAAATAATTTGTTTTTCAAAAACTAGCTTCTAGCTTAAAGCATTAAGTGCAGTCGATTAAATTAAACTGTCACCTTAGCATCATTATACATCATAATTTCAGTTTTTCTCTTTTAATAAAACTTCCTTTTTATCACATCATACATTTAAAAAAACATAATCCAAAATAAAACTCAAGAATACTCAAGTCAAAAAAAAAACCCCAAAATAAAAACCCACCCTCCGAACCTGCCACTTTTAAGATTAAACCATTTAATTTTTTCCATTTTTAAATTTTTTTTACAAAACAACTATTTTTTTATTCATTAAATATAAATACAAATTACATAAAAAATATAAAGAAAAAACATAATGCCAACTAAAACAAAAATTAGAAAAAGACAAAAAAATGGTCTTCTTCTCCACATCATCTTACTCATTCGACACACACACATTATAAAAAAAACCCATAAAAGCCCATTTAAATAAAAAAAATGCAAATTTCTCTTCATTTGGTGTGTGGTTTGGCGAGGGGTACCTAGTGCAATGGCTTGGCTTGGAGAGGGGTACACGTCGACTTGACGAGGGGTACCAAGTCACTGCACCCAATGCTCGTATGCCATATCCTAGTATGATAATGAGAAAGTTTTTCAAAGTTCAAGGATTCTTGCAAAAATTTGCATATGATCATTGGTTAGTTGGCAAGTTGTCATATTTGATAATCACAAAAGCCTAATGTGTCGTCTTAGATCAAGTTCTTAGCTAGTGAGTGATTTAGATTCTTGTACTCCTTGTTTAGAATCGTTGCTAACAAATGTGGTGGTATATAATGAAGAAGGTTATGATTTCTCTTGATTATTTTTCTCACAAATATACACAGTATATATAGATTACAAAGGGATAGGCTTAAGCCCAAGATAACTATCAAACACCTATGATGACTCATGATTAAAAATCATCCAAAAATAAACCAACTAATAATGGAAGGAAGCCAATCAAATATATTGACTAATACGCCCCCGCGGTTGAAGCGGGAGGAGGCCGTACGCTCAAACTGGATTGAAAGTCTTCAAACAATGCGGAAGGCAGTCCCTTGATGAAAATATCGGCATATTGAAAATGAGAGGGCACATGTAGAACTCTAACCTGACCAGCGGTAACCATATCTCGGACGAAATGAATGTCGATCTCAAGGTGTTTCGTCCGTTGATTTTGAACAGGGTTGGCAGACATATAAACAACACTAACGTTATCACAGTAGACAAGAATTGCAGTCGATAAAGGAAAGTGTAACTCGCAAAGAAGATTATGAAGCCATGCAGTTTCTGCTACAACGTTAGCAACACCCCGGTATTCAGCTTCGGTACTGGAGCGTGAAAGAGTGTGTTGTCGTTTAGCGGACCAAGATAATAAGTTATCACCTAAAAAGACACAATAACCTAAGGTAGACATGCGTGTAGATGGGCAACCCGCCCAATCAGCATCAAAATAACCACCCAGAGAGGTAGTGGAGGATGCATATAAGTCAAGGCCTAAATCTAAAGTACACTGAACATATCGCAAGATACACTTGAGAGCAGCTAAATGTGGCTCTCTCGGATCATGCATATAAAGGCAAATTTGCTGAACTGCATAAGTGAAATCTGGATGTGTAAAAGTAAGATACTGGAGCCCCCCTACAAGGCTACGATATAAAGTTGGATCCTGAACAGGAGCACCTTCCGGACCCAGTTTAGACTCTGTATCAACTGGTGTCTGAGAAGGGTTACAAGTAACCATGTGAGCACGCTCAAGGAGCTATAAAGCATACTTTTTCTGTGACAAAAACAAACCTGTAGAAGTACGATCAGCAAAAATACCAAGAAAGTAATTAAGCGCCCCAAGATCAGTCATGTCAAACTCGTTATTTAGAGAACCTATAATCCGCTAAAGTAGGGTTGTACAGGAAGCTGTGAGAATGATGTCATCCACATAAATAAGCAAGTAAGCAACTTGAGAACCCTGTCTATAGATAAACAATGAGGAATCACAATGACTATGATAAAATCCAGCTCGTGTGGCATAACCTGCAAACTGCTGAAACCAAGCACAAGGTGCTTGTTTCAGTCCATGTAAAGATCTCTGTAAAAGATGATGAGGATACCGATTGTCAATAAAACCAGGAGGCTGATGCATGTACATAGTCTCATATAAGTCACCGTTAAAAAGCATTTTTAACATCAAGTTGGTGTATAGGCCACTAACGAGACACGACAAGGCTAAGTACCATGTGAATGGTGGCCGGTTTAACGACCGAACTAAACGTCTCATCAAAATCAACACCTAGTTACTGACTACTACCGTTAGCAACCAAACGAGCCTTATAGCGGCTCAAAGTCCCATCAGCATAAAACTTATGCTTAAACAACCACATGGAGCGAACCATATTAACACCTGCGGGCCTTGGTACAAGTAACCAAGAGCCATTTTTAACCAACACATTATATTCATCGTACATAACATTACGCCAGTTTGGGTCCTTTAAGGCGCGAGACCGATTTTTAGAGATAGAAGAAATAGAAGAAGTATGTAGAGACAAGCATTCGATAGGTTTGACAATGTCTGATTGAGACCGGGTAATCATAGGATGAGTACGAGGAGGTTCGTGTACAGTTTAGGTGTTTGGCTGAGGATTTGGAAAATCAAAAGTTGGTGTTGGTAGTTGACTGGTTTGACGGGCCTAAGTAGATGGGCCGTTAGCGTGGTTGTGGGCTATCAAAGTTGGGAGGGTGGACTGAGGTGAAGGTGATGGGTCGGTAGGAGTTGGGCCTTGGGGTGTTGGGCTCCGCATTAGGGATGACCGTATTGTTGGGCTGAGTCGTTTCGTGAGTTGGGGGAGGTATAGGGGCTGATGCGAGGGTGTTTAAGAGGGGGAAGGTCTGGGGTCGAGGAAGGTGTAAGAAGGCGAGGATGAAGATGTCATAGAACGGTATGAAAATTAGGTTTTGTCAAAAGTGACGTGTCTAGAGAGGATAATTTTATTTGTTTCGAGATCTAGGCATCGAAAACCACGATGGCAAGCGGGGTAGCCCAAAAATATATAAGGAGTGGCTCATGGAGCAAGTTTGTGTAGGGAGTGAAGGTAAGGGTAGCATAGACACTCGAATATTCGTAGGCGGGAGTAATCGGGTGGTTTGTTAAAAATGCAAGTATAAGGTATTTCATTGTGAATTGCGGTAGATGGTAGAAGGTTGAGCAGATAGGTGGCCATTTAGAGAGCCTCGACCCAAAAGGTGGGGGGAAGATGTGCTTGAAAAAGTAAAGTGCGAATGATATTGTTGATTGTTCATATCATTTGTTCCGCCTTGCCATTTTGTTGGGATGTTTTTGGGAAAGAGAATCTAAGTTAAATGCCATGTTTGGCAAAAAGGGTGTGAAATTGGTTGTTATTGAACTCACCGCCATGATCACATTAGAAGTTTTTTATTTCGCATTTGAATTGGTTTTTAACATAATTACGAAAGTGCAAAAATTTATCAAACATGTCAGACTTTGAACGGAGAGGGTATATCCATAGGTAACGAGAGAAATGATCAAGGAATAAGATATAGTATTTAAAACCACTAGAACTAATAATGAGAGATGTCCATAAATCAGAATGAATAATATCAAAACAATGTTCGA
>BQNB010089612.1:0-25245 GCA_026074375.1 Tanacetum coccineum
TATGGTTTTTAAACCCTCAAAAGGTGAAAACCTTTTGAATGAGGCGAATAAAAACACACCTAGAGAGAGAAATAAAATAGAAATATTAGCTTAGTGAAAATGTAACAAATGAACAACTAACACCCTCTCCAAGCTATAGAGAGGGTTTATATATCCCAACCAAGGCCAACCATGGACCCTTAGTGGGCTTGTCCATAGGCCTTTGGCCCGGTTAGCTTATTATCTTAACTTAACAACTTACTATGAGCTATGACTGACTATATTGGTAGTGATCGATACTTTTTCATATTTCTAACAACTCCTTTTTACATATCATACCTAAGGACGTTCTAATCCAACTATTGGAGTGTCCCTGGGTAGATCCCTCCAGTTCTGGCTGGATCATGGAACGAATACCTATCCTTAACCACCTTATAACTCCGATAAGTAAAGTACATGGTCGGTCTTTGGGTATTGTTCTCCTTGCATTAAAACTATTTGGAAAATTCAATCAAGGTACTTGTGATATACATCAAAACATTTGTACCTCGATAGTTTGAATTTTTTCATAAATGCTTTCCCTCAACACATGCTTTGATAACCGAAATAGTTTAGCATGGTTAGGGTGGAGAACACACTTGAGTCCTTTGATCACATTTTATAGTTCTCATATTTTAATCACATTTTCTCACCTTATCAAAAATGTAAAACCCTTTGATATTTTGGATATCAAGTGATTCAAATATGTTTGAAAACTTTTTGGGGAGAGAAATGTTCAGATTATTATCAAGCCTTATTAGGAACATTTTAATGCTCCCCCTCAATTATTGAGGGATATATAATATTGTGTTGAGTACATGAATTTGAAAGATTTTGAATTTACTAAGAAATTCTTGAAAATTTGTACTCAAGCACAATATATATGGTTGCCTATATTACTAGTCTACACTACTTAATATACGTATTCACAAGATTTGTTTTATGAGACATGACCTGTATGAGTAGAACATAAAATGACAGAGTCATACTGTCCGCTGAAAGAGTCTGTAGTCAGTCCTATAATCCCTTCCACTAATGAACTTCTTTAAGCTCCTCATTATTCTTCTTTCCAGCAACACCTGATTAATGTCTTTATTCATGATGCGAGTCTGCTTTTGATCTGTTGCAGTCCATTCCCTCTTTTTCATGGCCTTATTGTACCCCAACCTGAAATTCATCAGCATCTGATGCAGAGTGTTACGAACTGAAGTGAGAGTGCGATCACTGAACTTGTAAAGCTCGTTAGTACGCATTTCTCTTCCTTTTTTAGCTTGTCTTCGTAAAGCACTCCTTGAGGGTCTGAGTATGTTGTATATGGTGCTCTGCGGGGGAAGTCAATATTACGTGTCTGTGGCTTAGAGATGTTGAGCTTCTACTGGTAACTTTCTACACCCAGCTGAAGATCTTCAACTCTTGACTGAATGACAATCTGTAACACCCCCAAAATCACAACGCAGTGGAATACCACTTGGGGTGCTACTTCATAGCATAAAGTACAAGTTACAAAAAATGACTCTAAGTGAGACGTTTTGAAAAGTCAACCATTCAATAATTTTTATAAAATATCAGAGTTACAACAGGTCCCATTTGTAATGTAATAGAAATCATTTTCAAAACGTTTATAGAATGGTACTCAAATTATAAAGCCTTCAAAATATATACGTGCGACTCGTATGCTCCCAATGCTCAGCTAGCAAAATGATAACCTGAGATAAAACATGCTTAAAACGTTAACAATAATGTTGAGTGAATCCATAAAGTTTATAAACAATAGGTAATAAACTTTTAAACACAAGTATAATTTCTCACGGGACATTGTAACACATACAATGTATAATTCCAACATTATCGTATTGAGCTCATGACATCGACACCTTAGCACTACATATAATTGTATGTCTACAGTTTGCCCCAAATTTAGGTATTATTGCCTCATACCATACTGTCTCAATACAAAACGTCCTTTTAACAGGGTGGTCACAATATGGATTCATACTCCGGACGGGGTTGTCAAGCCCAATAGATCTATTAAATGTATTAGCGCTTACCCTGAAAGGTAATTAACGGTTCATGAAATTAGGGACTTTGGCAATAGCTACTCATGCAGATAATCTCATAATCGGGTCAAGCATACCATAAAATCACTTGTGTTCAATTTAAAACAAGTAATGTGTTCAAAACTCACAATTTCATATATAGGTATTCAATGATCTCAAATCATATAGTAGCAAATCAAGCTTTTGTAAGTTCATGAGTAAAAAACCATGTATCGCACATGTTTTAGAAGTCATGTAGTAAGCAAGTAAAAGCTTTTAGTAAAAACAGTCATGTAACGCTTATGTAGTAGAAAGCAATAAGTTTACTTAGTAAAACTAGCATGTATCTCCCTCACGGGTTTTCATAAAATAGTTAAAAGAGTAAAAGCGAGGCTATGAACTCACCTTGCATAAAGTGATAACAAATGATGATAGCAATAGAGATGATGATGACGAGGGTAAACGACAGAATAATATAAGTCGAGGAACCACGAGCTTCTAACGGCGACCTAGAATAAAGTGGCGCGTCTTAGAGGTATAAACGACAACGTAAGAGAATGAAACGAGTTTATTTTATAAAGGTTTTTATAAAAATATAGTTTAGACATTGTACAATTGGGTTTTATAAGTTTTTATTAAACAAGAGAGTTAGTTTTGATAAATTAATTTAGTTATAAGCCCAAAACATGACTCAATAATTAGTCTAGGTGAAAGCCCAATAATAAACCTATTTGTAAGCCTAATAATAGTCTTAGATGTAAGCCCAATAATAGGTCCAATGGGTTTTTTAGAATTTTTAATTCGGGTTTATAAGTCCTAATTTATAAGTTATTTGGTTCTCGGGTTTTGCGTTTTTAATATATCTAAGTCATCTAGTTTTTAAGTTGGTCGGGTCTCGGTTTTATTAATCTACAGAAATGTGAACGAGTTTATTTTTCCGATAAGTGGTTTTTACCACCTCGGGTTTTATAAAAACGGTTAAACGGTTCAATGGTTCAATTAACGACAATGGCCAAAAGTTATGTTTTTATACATTTTGTCTGACTTTGCAAGCTTATATCTCCTATCCCGTTGAGAGTTACGACTCGCTTTTTATGTCCACCAGGTCCGTATTTGAATCTTGTTTACTGATTTGTGGTTCTCGGTACTCCAATTTACACTTACGCTAGTTCAAATAATTAAAACATCACTCTATGTCAATTCTGATTTTCGGCAGATTACAACAGTCTCGGTAAAATGGCCATATCTTCTAAGCCGTAAACGTTCTTGGGTCCATTCAACTCTTAGAATTTACGTTAAGATGTTGGCTATAATTTTTATTGAAGGATCAATAGATGGTTTTTAATAATTTTTATAAGTTTTTATCCATTAATGTTTAGTGTGCAGATTTTGCGCACTTGTACCGTTTTTGCTCTAATTAATTCATCGGGTATCGTCACGACTTGTGCGACCCGGAGAATTGAAGCCAAGACAGTAATCTATCTCTCTATATTTTTACCTAAGGTCCAGAATCTATCCATTTTTCTAGATTGATACGTTTGTGCTACTGATCTAGAAACAAAATCAAAACTATAACCAAAAGCATTATCTAGAGTAGTTTTCTAGTTTTATATCCCAAGTACAATGCCCAAGGTTACAAATAATGTACAAAATATATATAAATACATAGATTTACAGAAATTACAAGTTTAAAAAATAATTTACAACAACAAAAACAAATGGCGATCTTACAAAGAAATGCGGAAATCATAATAAAACTCCAACAATACTACTCTTGCCTCGAAGACACTGTTGGGAATTAAAAGTCTTCATACTTAGTACTGCCAAGCCAACAATTAGTACTGCTCAAGTTACAACTGCCAGTACTAACCAGTTAGTACTGCTAGAGTAAGTTAGTACTGCCAGTACTAACTTAAGACTGCTGCATGAAGATTAAGACTGCTAAAGTGATAAAGACGTGTTAAGTGATATGTATTGACTTATTCAGTGTATATCTTATTAAGTTAGAAGATTTGCAGTTATCTATTAGAATTATAGAAGATTTGTAGTTATCTTGTAAAGGACTCCTTGGTGTATAAAAGGAGATCCTAGGTTATGGTTATACATATACATTCATACATTTTTGATATATAGCTTCAAGGTTGTAAACCCTAGTACTACACAGAGTACTCGTATTATTGATAATAATAATATTGGAGCTTTTTAGTAATATCATTGTTCATACATTGTTCATACAGTTTACTGTTTCATTAATATTCTTCTAAGTATTAAAGAGTAGATTCCGCATACTCTTTAGTATTCACAAAGTTTCTACCATAGTTGTTTTGGATTTATCCAAAGTAACTTAACCTTTACAAGCTAAGGAATCGATCTTAAGTTGGGATCAACAAGTGGTATCAGAGCTTGTGTTCTGAAACTTTGATCTAGAAGAAACTAACAAGAAGAACCCTTTATTCACAAGGAAGAGATAGATCTAGAAACTGCTCAAACCACTACTACTGCAAAGTTGCCCATTCCCAAACAGGGTGAATATGATATGTGGAGGCTAAGGATTGAGCAATACTTTCAAGTACAAGACTATTCTCTATGGGATGTCATAGAGAATGGAAACTCATTCAAACCAGCAGCTCAAATAAGAACAAATGCTGATGGCACCTCAACTTCACTAATACCAGGTCCTGTAACTACTAAAAAAAGGTTCAAAAGAAGAATGATGTGAAGGCAAGAAGTATGTTACTGATGGCACTTCCTAATGAACATCTAATGACTTTTAATCAGTACAAGGATGCTAATAATTTGTTTGCTGCTATACAAACAAGATTTGGTGGTAATTAAGCCACAAAGAAGACTCAAAAGGCTCTTCTAAAGCAAATGTATGAGAACTTTAATGCTCCAAGCACAAAGTCTCTTGACTCTATTTTTAACAGGCTTCAGAAGACTATAAGTCAGCTGGCTATCTTGGGTGAAAATATTTCACAAGAAGATCTCAATTTGAAAATTTTGAGAAGTCTGCCTTATGAGTGGAATACTTATGTTGTGGTCTGGAGGAATAAACACGATCTAGACATAACGAGCTTTGATGATCTCTACAACAATTTCAAGATTGTTGAACAAGAGGATAAAGGAACTGCAAGCTCAAGCTCAAGTTATTAGAATATGGCTTTTATGTCATCCCCTAACAGTACTAATGAAGTTAATACTGCTTATAGAGTTAGCACTGCTAACACTCAAGTCAGCCCTGTTAGCACTCAAGTTAGCACTGCTAGTACTCAAGTTAATATTGCTAACTTAAGTAATGACACTGTTTATGCATTTTTGGCCAGCCAACCAAACGGGTCTCAACTTGTATATGAGGACCTTGAACAAATCCATAAAGATGACATTGAAGAGATAGATTTAAAGTGGCAGTTAGCATTGCTGAGCATGAGGACAAGAAGGTTTTTCCAGAAAACTGGTAGAAAGATCACTATCAATGGAAGTGACATAGCTGGATATGACAAGTCTAAGGTGGAGTGTTTCAACTGCCACAAGATAGGACACTTTGCAAGGAAATACAGAGGACCTAAGAAACAAGATAGCAGGAACAGAAATCAAGACAGCTCTAGAAGGACTATAAATGTGGAAGAAACTTCTTCTAAAGCCACGGTGGCTATTGATGGAGCTGGTTTTGACTAGAGCTATATGGAAGATGATGAAGTCCTTACAAACATGGCTCTTATGGCTTTTTTAGACTCTAAGGTACATAATGACAAAACTTGTTCAAAAACCTGTTTAAAAAGCTTTGAAACTCTTAAAACTCAACTTGATAATTTAAGAACAGAGTTTAACAAATCCGAGTTCAATTTAGCTACTTATAAAAGAGGGTTAGCATATGTGGAAGAGCAACTTATCTTTTACAAAAAAATGAGGTTATTTTTTGTGAGCAACTTACTGTTCTTAAAAGAGATATCTCATATAAAGACTCAGAACTTAGTATGCTTAAAAGTGAGTTAAAAAGCTTAAGCAAGAAAAAGAAAGCAATCAACTTGAAATTAAAATTTTTGATAATGCTTCTAAGATTCTAGATAAATTAATTGGAAGTCAGATAACTGATAAAATTAGAAAGGGTGTAGGGTTTATAAGCTATAATGTTGTTCCACCTCCCCCTACAGGGTTATTTTCACCCCCAAAATTTGATTTGTCCAACTCTAGTCTAGAGGAGTTCCAACAGCCTGAGTTTGAAGGCTACGGACCTAAAACTAGTAAGAGTGTTAGTAAAGATATTTCTAATGAGGTTAGGGAATCTCCTGATGCCCCATTGGTTAAGGAGTTGGTGTCAGATGATAAGTTAGAGAAGAAAATTATTTTTCTTACTGTTGCTAAGATAGAATTTTTTAGACCTAAACAACAAGAAAAATCAGTTAGGAAACCAGTTAAGTATGCTAAAATATATAGGTCACAAAGTCCTAGAGGAAATCAAAGAAACTGGAATAATCAGAAGTCCCAACAGCTAGGAAGTGACTTTATGATGTACAATAAAGCTTGTTTTGTCTGTGGAAGTTTTGACCATGTGCAGGCTGACTGACAAGGGTGAATTACAATTATTCTGCTAAAAAGACTCACCCTAGTGCTCACAGAAACATGGTTTTCAATTCAATTTTAATGAAACTGGCCAAGATCACTTTTTATAAATAAAGTATAGGCACTGTTACTACTGCTCATCCCAAAACTACAGTTTATAGTGCTAGACCAATGTCACGTTTTTCTAAATCAGCACAATCAACTGTAAATAGGCACTATCAAATAAGAACAACATTAACTAACAAAAGTTTTAGCCAAAAAATTAATACTACTAAGGGTAATTTTTATACTGCTAGGCAAAATTCAGCAGTAGTTAATGCTGTGAGGACAAATCAGGTTAATGCTGTTAAGGACTCAACATGTTGGGTTTGGAGACCTACCAAACTTAATAGTGCATCAATTACTTTGAAGAAACATAATTATGTTGATGCACGAGGCAGATCCAAGTCAGTGATGGCTTGGGTCCCCAAAGGAAACTAATTTCCTTATTTTTATGTGCATGGTCATCCACAAAAAGAAGATCAAGGCTATGTTGACAGTGATGCCAAGGCCATGACAAGGGAACAATGTCCTATCTCTCAGACTTCAAGGAATTTGATGGAGGATATGTTACCTTTGGGGGAGGAGCCACAGGAGGGAAAATTACTGGTAAAGGAACTCTTAAAACAGGTAAGTGTAACACCCTCAAATCTAAGTATGCAGCGGAATGTTGAATATCCGAGGGCGTTACTTTATGGATCAATAGCACAAGATCTGAGAACGACTACTAAACGTGTCGTTTGAAAAAGATACATTGGATTAACAAAATACTTGTTTGTCACATAAGCCCGTGGCTTCAAATTGTTCAACAATATAAATAAAGATTTCGGTTTATAACAATTATCCCCAAAATGTAATAAGACCCCAAATCTTAAATGTTGACTCTTCAATTATTGACTCCCAATGTATCATCGCACCTCGTGCCTTATTGACCTGAAAAACATGCTTAAAACGTCAACATAAAGTTGGTGAATTCATAGGTTTATGTAAATCAATTGTAGGACCGCAAGATTTAAAAATGTATGATTATGCAATAAATGCAAACATCATAAAAAGTAATTACGTTTTCCTAATCTCATGACACTGAGGCTCGATGTATATGAATGCAAATAAATTTGCCAACAAGTGTCCGTGGATGATGTGCTAACCCTGCAACATCCCAAATTCGACATGGTATGCGTTTGTTCCCAGTGATAGCTAGTTACCCGAACGGGGATTGTCAATCCCTAATAGATCTATTCATAACATTCGCGCCCACATAATGCAATTCCCAATTACATCTATGCAATTAACAGTTCATGATGATGGACATAATGGGTTATAGTTACTTAGGCAAACACGTAATCATAGTATAAAATGTACACTTGCGTCCAATTTGTAAAACAAAGCATGTTCTCACCCCAAGGATGTAAATCATTTAAATAACAGTAAAACATGGGGCTATGAACTCACCTAAGTGAATAGTTGTCGAGAAGCATAAGCAATCACCTTCTCTCTCTGCATCAATACAACACCTAAACCCTTGTGTGACGCATCACAATAGACCACAAAGTCTTCGCTTCCTTCAGGTAAAGCCAGAATTGGTGCACTGCACAACTTCTGCTTTATTAACTGAAAAGCGTTTTCTTCCTTTTCTCCCCAGTCAAATTTGATTCCTTTCTGAGTAAGTTTCGTCATTGATTTAGCAATTTTCAAAAATCCTTCGATGAACCTTCGATAGTAACCAGCAAGACCTAAAAATTGGCGGATCTCCGTTGGTGTCTTAGGAGATGCCCAATCTTTGATAGATTCTATCTTGGTTGGATCCACATGTATGCCTCTACTATCAATGACATGTCCGATAAATTGTACTTTCAGAATCCAAAATTCACATTTTGAAAATTTGGCGTACATCTTCTCTTTCTTAAGCAATTCTAAAATGACTTTGAGATGTTCTTCATGCTCTTTCTCGTCCTTTAAATAAATGAGTATGTCATCAATGAAGACAATTATGAACTTATCCAAGTAAGGCTTGCACACTCGGTTCATGAGGTCCATGGATACCGCATGTGCATTTGTCAGTCCGAATGGCATAACCTGGAACTCGTAATGGCCATACCGAGTTTGGAATGCCGTCTTTGGAATGTCTTGCTCTCGCACTCTAAGTTGGTGATATCCTGATCTCAGATTTATTTTCGAATAGATATTGGATCCTTGAAGTTGATCAAACAAATCGTCGATCCTTGGGAGTGGATAACGATTCTTTACTGTCAGTTTATTTAACTCACGGTAGTCGATGCACATCCTGAATGACCCATCCTTCTTTTTGACAAACAAGATCGGGGCTCCCCAAGGTGAGGAACTAGGCCTTATGAATCCTTTGTCGAAAAGTTTTGTAATTGTTCTGATAATTCCTTTATTTCGGATGAAGAAATCGATACGGGGCTCGAGCTAACGGGGCACGGCTCCCCTTCCCCCTTTTTATGAATTTAAGTCGATTTGGTATTACATTGGTAAGCCAGAGGCAAGACATGTAAGTCCTCGGGAAATAACATCATGGAAAATCTCAGATCGTTGGGTACGTCCTTTATTTGTTTTTCCTGTTAAATTGTCATTCCTCCTTCTTGGGATATTGCGTCCAAAAAAGAGCCTGGCATCCCTTTGCCTTGTACTCTTGCGCTTTTGAACACGAGATACTGTCAAAGAGATTCTCTTGGTTGTACTTTTCGTTTCACAAAAAGTCAAAGTTTCTTTCCATAGGGGACTCTGAACATAAGTTTCTCATCGCACACGATCTCGGCGTGACTTCTTTATTTAACAGGCATTCTGGATAATGACAGATCAAATATACCCAATTCTACAGGAAATTGATCTATGTTGATGGGATGGTCTAAGAATGACAAACCTCTGTATAATAGTGTATATCCCGACTAATTTCCCATTAGCTAATTTGAATTCATATCAATTTTCTATTTGTGTTGGGGCGGAGTTAATCAAGGAACTAAATGCCGTGGATATAAAGCTTCTCTGGCACCAGTGTCGATAAGAAGATGCTTTAGTGGTTATTTAAGAGGAACGTACCCGTGACGACATTGGCATGGGTTTCCCGATGCATTTCCTCTCTTTTCTGCATTCCCAACTGCATAAACCCAGCCTTGTGCATTCCCATTTCCTCCATCCCTATTCTTCAACTTAGGACAATCTCTCTTGAAATGCCCTAGTGCTCCACACTCAAAACAACCATTTCCCTTAGGAGATGCCCCATTGCCCTTCTGAGTATTAGCAACATTTGCATTACCAGTACTCCTACAATCGCGAGCAAAATGCCCTACTTTGTTGCACTTGTGGCATTTCTGGGTGCACGGGCCATTGTGGTGAAGATGGCACTTGGTGCACTTGGGCAAATATCCCCCATACGGCTTTCTTTCGAATGCACAATATTGTAGACCTTGGCGACTTTCTACCTCTTGAGGGTTGTTGGGGTGACCTGGGTGTTTCTGTATGAATCATCTGCCTTCCTTTTGTTGTCAGACTGCTTTTACGTAGGTGTGGAGTTCTGATCATCTTGTCATTGGCCAACTCACACTAGTGTATCCACGTCTTGGTCTGGCAGACTTGAAGTTACCATAAATGTTGTCAGGGAAGTCCACTGATGTACTTGTCAACACTTCTCCGGTTACGTTGGCAAATAACTTGGTACATATCAGGGTTAGTTCTTGGATACGTTCTGTGTATGTGGAACATCGTTCCTTGACCTTTATGTTCCACACTTAATTTCTATTTTCTTGTTTTTTCCTGCGGACAATACTTGCCCGTCATCTTTTTCTTGAAGTAATTCGCCAAGTCATTGATATGCCTCAGGACCTAAGGTTTTATATGGCCTTTCCACCAAGTCCAAAGCTGGCACTAACAGAGTGCAGGTGGGCAAACTTTACTTGCTATTAATTGCACAACCACGATATTGTAAAAATAACTCATCATTCTCAATCAAACGAGTCAAACCGACCAAGCCTTTCAGTTCCCTTGAGTTCAAAGGTTGACACTTCATTAAGTCAGCGTATAAAAACTATGGGCGCGCGTGTGCAAATTCCTTTGGTTATACTTGTGCGATTTGTGGTTCCATCTCCATTTGGTGGACGTGTAACAAAAGAGATTGAGTCATTCATTGCTGGATGGATTCTGGAGTCATGTGGTTTGGGTTGGTGTTGTTTACAGGGTATTTGGTCCTCTTTTGCGTCGTCCCATAGTGCACATTATTTGTTAGTTTACAAACAGACAATTACATGAGGTTATATGACAGAATATAATAATGTACAGATGAGATATCAATACAAGATAGGTATATAGTACAACATAACACACCTATTTCATTCATAACTTTGAAAATTTTACATGAAATAGTTGTCGGAGTACACATAATACAATACAAAAGATCTAAGGCTATGTTAGCGTGAAACCCCTTATAATTAAATGCCTTACAATGACTTTTCAGATAAATTAAACCGTAAAATCACTAGATGTGGATTCAGAATCCCCTGAAGCATCCTGGTTATGTGGAATCCTAGCCTCTGTCCAGGCTGTCTAGCTCTCCTATGCTGCCACGCAGTGCTAACAACTTGGCTGCATGTCTGATTCATCTCTCGCTTATGTCTATAATGACTTAGAGAGCCTCTACCTTTGGGTCCTGACGTTACGGTCAGTCTCTCAAAGTGCTGCTAACTCGCCCTGCTGCATCTGAAAGCGTGTCTCATGTACTAGGTGATGTTTCTGTAAAGGAAGAGTACATTGCAGCTTAGTTGTGTTGGTGTGCCTGGAGATGGGTCTCATGTGGCAGATACTTGTTCCAGTGGGTCTGTAGCTTGATGAGTCGTCATGATTCCATCTATTGAGAGCTCAAGCCTCTCGGGAAGCATAGGCCTCCTCCTCCACCATCCATACTGTCTCTTGGAGAGTCATCCTATCCCCTATAAGTAAATCGACCCACTGCGAGTCCATATTGACTCGCTATGATATACGAGACCTACTATCCTGAGCATCCTCTAGTAAAGCATACAAGTCCTGTGTATCATGCTCATGGAGCTCAACAAGCTCTATGACCCTAGTATTGATCTCTCCCACGGTCATAGGTGCTATCTCAGGAACTGCCTCTGTCGGATCTACCCAAGTATCCCTAATACTGTACCTAACATCTCTAATCCCTTGTTGCCTCTCTTCAGCATTTACCGTGTTAACAAACCCATAATCTATCCCCCGACCTCTGGTAGGTCTAGCAGTAGAACTCTCTCCAACCTCATATCGGAAGCCTAGAGTGGACAAACACAACCTCTTGCGAGGTGGCTGCTCAGACTCGGGAATCTCATCCCTATGGTCAACAGGTGGTGGTATGTATAGAGTTGGTGGTAGTGGTGATAGTAGGGGTGATGGTAATGCGGCAGTAACTGCATCAATGAGAGCCTAAGTAGATGTTATCCTGAGTGTCTGGATTTGGGTTGGACACCCAGATGATGGTAGTAATGGAGATGGCATAGGTAGTGGTGATGAATGTGCAGGTAGGGTTGTGCACCTAGCAAGGCGCTCTCCTGCAGAGGGTGGTGATAGTCAGATAAGTGGTGATGGTGATGGAGTAGTCATGGCCAGAAGTCTCTCAACCTCTTCCTCTGGTGGAAGGGATATGAATCTGAGGCTGACGGAAATCTTGCACCATTAGTAATTGTCAGTGGAGGGTGCGTGGAAACAGGTCTCATAATCAGGTACATCAATGTAGAGTCGGCCGGAGCTAAGTGATCACTCCTCATCCTCCTACTCGTCCTCTTCATCCTCTCCTCATCATTGGCGTCTTTTCCTAGAGTGAAATCGACGTTACATTTTCTTCATATCCATCATTCTCCCCTCGTCCTATAGGATAGTCGACGGCCCATCCTTTGTCTCATCTTCCTCGTACTCCTTAGATCTCCTCGGGATCGACTCAGTAACATATCGGGTGAATAAGAAGTGGGTGAATCAACAGGAGGTTAATGGCTGTCTCTCAGCTAGAACTCATGCTTATCCCAATGGTATATACTCAGGGTATATAGGCTCTGGCACGTAGTCAGGATCATGTGCCTGTACGAACATAGGCTCACGCTCATCCTCGTCCTAAGGAACTGGCGGTGTCTATGGATCCTCTGGGCCTGGTATGTAATCCGGTGATGGTGGGGCTACTGCTGTATCGGGAGTCCATCGTATCCTAATACGATGACTGGGGGAATACCTCACTCAAATTTCTCCTCTTTCATCAGGCTCACAAAAGGCTTTGTCGGGCTCAGAGTCGGTGTAAACGGAAGTGTAGGTAACAGCAGATGTCGCAGAAGACATGATTACTGCAAAAATCAAATAACCTATATAAGTATTACTTATTTGAATGATCGTATGATATGTCTGTAGCTTTAATATAAAGTCTTATAAGTAATATACTGTAATTTCATTTTATTGCACGTATATCAATCATTGTAAGCACTTGTAACCACTAATGCTAAAACAATGCATGTCATGTAAGCATATATGTGCTAGATGTAAACATGTAATGCATGTATGTCCTCGCAAATCCCATTTGTGAAAACAGTGTTTGAAAATGGGTTATAGTCCAGACATATTTTGACTGGTTCTTATAACCTTTGCTATGATCCAAATCTGTATCACTCAAATCTTGAGTATGCAGTGGAATTTTGAATATCCGATGGCGTTACATTATGGATATTAGCACAAGATCTGAGAACGAATACTAAACGTATCGTTTGAAAAAAGATACATTGGATTAACATAATACTTGTTTGTACATAAGCCGTGGCTTTAAATTGTTCAAACATATATAAATAAAGAGTTCGTGTATAACAATTGGTCCCCAGAATGTCACTAGAAACCCCAAATCTTAAATGTTGACCTCTTTTTTTTTGACTCCCAATCGTATATTGCACCTCGTAGCCTTATTGACTCTGAAATACATGCTTAAAACGTCAACAAAGTTGGTGATTATTAGGTTTATGTAAATCAATTGTAGGTACGCAAGATTTCCAAGTGTTGATTATGCACCAAATGCAACATCATAAAAAGTAATTACGTTTTGCTAATGCTCATGACACCGAGGCTCGGCGTTTGATGCCAAATAATTTTGCCAACATGTGTAGTGGATGATGTGCTAACCCTGCAACATCCCAAATTCGACATGGTATGCGTTCGTTCCCAGTGATAGCTAGTCACCCGAACGGGGATTGTCAATCCCTAATAGATCTATTCATAACATTCGCGCCCACATAATGCAATTCCCAATTACATCTATGCAATTAACAATTCATGATGATGGACATAATGGGTTATAGTTACTTAGGCAAGTACGTGTTCATAGTTTAAAAATGTACACTTGCGTCCCATTTGTAAAACCAAGAGGTCTCACCCAAGGATATAAATCATTTAAATACAGTAAACATGCGGTCTAATGACTCACCTGAGTGAATAGTCCTCTGAAAATGATAATAAATATCCAAGTATGAATCACACCGTCAAATACCTAAGTAAATACGGCCAGTCTTAGTCTACATTTTTAGGCTAACGACTCAGTGTATAAACTAGATTCGATTATAAGTTTATATATATTGTTATCAATCATTGTGTGGTGGTGCACAAGATTATTGTATTTATATTTATGTGACCATTGAAAAACATATAAGTGTTGTTAATAAATATTTGTATTTATTAAGCCGATGTTCAAAACCGAATGATCTCCGAATATATTATAATTCCGTTCGAATCGTTAGGTGTTTATAAAGTTCACTTTTGATTACCAAATATCCTCAAGTTTCTTATAATTGCTAAACAGCCCCTAGGGTTATGAATTGTACCATATTTACATTGTAAACCCCCAAGTTTTATTAATTACACTTTTAGTCCTTTAACTTTACAAAGTTACACTTTATTTCCTAAGGTTTGAAACAGCCTAAGTTCCAGAATTGACAGAAAACAGTCCCTGGACTTTGTTGAATTTAGTAAATGAACAGTTTGCCCTTAGTTTGTAAATTGACACTCTTAGTCCCTCAATTAGTAAAAATCGCATTTTAACTCCAATTAAGTCCTAACAAGTGACATTATGTTTCATTAAGTCCAAATAAGTCATATAAGTGCCTAGCTTTAAATAAGCTCAACGAGTTTATTGTGACCTTTATGGGCCTTTTTTGGCTACGTTAAGGTCCAATAAGTGTTTTCAAGGTATGATTAATTTTAAAAGGCCAATTGTCTTCATTAAGCTTGTTAGTTGGTTAAGCTGAAATATGCTGAGAGTGCCGTTATTTTGGCTTTTTTGAGCTAATTGGGCTTGTGACCCTAATAACTTAACCCGACTTGAATAAAAAGGGTACATCAAGCATCCCTAGCTTATTTTCTACCCTTATTAAGCTTATTAAATCTATTTTTGGTTCAACTTATCCAAATAGGTACATAAGCCCTCGTTAATGTGCTGTTGGGCCCATTAAGAGTCCGAATGGATTTTAAAGGTTTCAGTTAGGTCCATATAGGTCTATTAACTACATTTGGGTCCATTAAGCCTATTTGGCTTATATAGGTTCATCAATAAGCTTCCTTGAGCTTATCGTGAGCTTATGGCTCGAGATGGGCTCGTTAATGGGCTAGTAAGCCCATTAAGTATTCGGTTTGTTTCCTACGGACAATGCAAGGCCCAAGTAAATCAAATAAGCATTGCTAGTCCACAAATAAGCTCGAATAGCTTATTTATAAGCCGTAGGCTTATTACGCTAGGCTTGTTGGGCCGGTTGGGCCTCCACAGTAGGTGGTTGGGCCCAAAGTGACCCGAACCTAGCCCCTTTGTTCAACAACTTGATCTCTAGGTCTCGACACATTAGTTTAGCATTATTTAACGTTTGTACATCGTTATTTATTACATGAATTCGTTTGATATGTCGTTATACGTGACTCCAAGTCATGTTGTTACGTTTTTAAAGTTTGATCATGTATAGAACTTATTCATTTCATCTAAACGAAGTAACGAACATCAAAGTCTTCGAGCTAGTGTTCTTAAGTGCGCGTTAAGTCTTAACCCCGTATATTAACTATGTTTTAGATCATGTACACACCACACAAGGCTTTATTAGTGTTCAATATGGGTGCATGAACCATGAATGGGTCGAACCATGCATGTTCGTGTTCTCTTATGTCGTTTAACAAAAATTACGCGACCATCACGACTAAGTATAATTCATAACGAGTAGTAAAAGAAAATGAACGAGTTAGTTCGACTTACAAAGGGTCCTAGTGTTCTTGATTCGTGAGTTGTGAAGTAACTCGACTCGTATACACCCAAACGTGTATAACTTAAACTCTAAAACTTATAAACCCACTTCCTTAGTTCGTGACTTCCCTTAATAACCTTATATTCGATCTTAAAGGCTTCTTCGTGTTCCTAGAATGAATAGGGTTCGAATATGGTTCGGTTTTTATGAATGCCGAATGGATTAGGGAGTAAATGAAATTGTTTTAGCTTTGAGAGAGAATATAAGAGTTTGGAAATGTGTTATGTGAGCTAGTGAATGTTATTTATAGGATAAGAGGCTAGTTAACTTTCTTGGTTCACCAAGCAAACCAAGCCGAACCCTAGATGGTGGTTTTTGAGAGTTCTAGTTTGCTACCCCTTGTATTTGGTTAAACCACTAAGTACCATCCTTAATTGTGATGTGTTTGTACAAGATTTGCTTAGCTAGAGAAATCTTATGGTTTGTGTGCTCATTTCTTGTTAACCGCGGCTAAGAATGGATCCAAGGAAGAAAATGGTCATTACCCAATGGATAATTTGTCATTAGGAGACCATTAGGACATGCATTTATTGAACCATGGTTGTACTAGTACTTGTAAAGATTGTTAAGAGATTTTGCTAGCTCATAAATCACTTAGGACGATTTTGGTGTGGGTTCACTTGCCCATACTCGGCAATCATGTGTCATTAACACAAGTTTTGATTAAATTTTGTGTTAGTGACTTTTAAAATGGGTATTGGTTTGAGTCTAGGTAAGTCTAGGTACTTCCGTGGTGTGTCTAGATGCATTTTATTGCGAAACGTAAGCCATTTACGTGACCAATAAAAATAAAATGAGCAAAGTACATAATTATCTTCTTAATAATTATTTATTACTTGGTTGATGTAGACCTTAATTTATTTGACGACCGTTTACATTAATTGATTATTTATAGTCTACGCGATTTAGCTTAAAAGTTAATTTAAAAGTAAACGCGTATAGGACTAAAATAAATAGTGACTAATAATAGGAGTCGTAAAATGACCTGAAATTGAGAAATGTTACAAAGGGGTAGGGTTGTTAATGTCTCAACCACCCTCATACACCATGGAAGATGGTATTTGGACCCATAATCCGTGGAAGACGATATTGGGAGTTACTTTTTAATAACAAAAAAGGTACTCCACATGCACGTTACAAGTTTTAGTTTTGTGGTTCAAGTGAAATGCCTTCTTCACTATGTGCCATCACTAAAACATTAGTTGGATCATGTTCCTTAAGAACGACTTGCACGGCCCTCGAGAGCCGTTATCTAAGCGTGATTATTTTCCTAATTTGAGGTTGAAGGCATTCACCACTCTACGTAATTAACAAAACATTTATTGGATCATTTGATAATTTTCTTGACTTGAGGTTCAAGGTCGATAATGTATAGGAGTTTATGCCCAAATGGCTAAAGGACATACGTCTGCAGCAGGCCCATGAAGGCTAAAAGTTGTCACACTTCGCATGGGAACGATGTTCCCAGGCCAAAAGAAAAACAAACGATCCTGAAACAGCATATCCAGGCAAAGGATGGACTAGGATCTTGTCCTAAAAACCGTTGTACCAAACAATACCTGCCACTATCTCATTTGTATAGAAGTAGTGCTGCAAGTATCACGTAAGTACGTGCAAATTATGCATGGGACATTCCATGTATCTAGAAGAGCCAAAGAGTCACGTCATGTGTCCTTTTTGTGTCCTCAATTGGATGATCACCACGTGGATGATCGTGGACCGGCAGATCGCATTTGTAGGTGGTATAAAACCGCAAATGAATCTTTATAAATACCTATTCATTTTCATGAGATGGAACAAGCCAAGTCAAGTGAAGATAATTACCTTCTTCGTTACACACTAATATGAGTATATTCACATATCAACTTTCCTTATTAAAACAAGCTTAAATGATCATTAATATATGAAAAATACATTGTATATGTGTGTTTTGTGAATTATGTCTTACAGGTAACGGATATATTAAAAATGGACAAAAAGGAGCAAAATGGACAAATCCGAGCATGAAATTGGAAAGAGTGTGAGAAAGAAAAGCCGAAGGCGTGGTCATTTTTAATGGGCTAACCCGTACCCGTTTCATGGACCGGGTCAGCCCATTATCAATTGAATGATTAAAACTTATGCCTAAATCATAAGTCCAATTTAAATCCTATCAAATCCCTTATCCTTATCCATGTCCAAGCCCAAAGTTATAAGCCCAAAACCATAATCGGGTCCAAAGTCAACCTTCTAAAACACAGGGTCAAACATTACTATTTATCCCCTTCCCTCCCTCGTTTTTACATTACAACAGCAAGAAAAAAATAGGGTAAATCCACATATCAATCCACCACACGCTCAAATCCCTTCTAGAAGATCTACATGGCAAAGACTTGCATCATTTCCCTGTCATGTTGGCAATCCTAAGCATTTCTATTGGCTAGTGAAACGTGAAAGAGGATCAAGGGCTTAAATTGAAGGATTAAGAGTTTGTTATGATCTAAGGGATGTGGATGGACGATGAGGACACTCCTCAAGGCCTAGAAGCTTCACATCATCACTATAAATAGGGATGCAATCACACAGTAGGAGGCATGTAGTTTTTAGTAGCTTATTAGAATAGCTTTAGCTTATTTTCAGCTTAATGTAATGCTTTTATTGTAATTTCCTTTTTAGAACCTTATAATCTCTTTATAATCAATAAAAGTTTTAGTTTCGTTTAAATTGTGTTTTAAATTCATACTTTACTTTAATACAAATCCGTTTAAGATGTGTTTTGAATGTACTTAATAAGCTCAATAAGCTCTCATTTCCTACTAAGCTACCACTTATTCAGTTAAGCTTGTTTAAAGCTTAACTGAATAAGCTTATCACTCAAATAACCTCAAAAATCAGTTAAGCTCAAAAGTGGATGATAAGCCAGATTTCGATGGGCTTATTGGACTTTACCAGCTTGTTTTCAACAAGCTGGAGCTTGTAGATAAGATCTTAAAAGTATTTAAGCCCTTGTTTTGAGCAAAGGGCAAGGTTAGTTTACTTTTATTGATTTTAGCTTACTTTCTTATTTAGCTTAATTGTTTGCTTATTTTGTGCTTATTAATGTTTGAATATGCTTAATATGTTTTATCTTAGCTTATTATGTCTTAAGTTTCTAGTTTATACCATTAGAGTTAGCATTATTTTAGTTTTAGTTAAAACTGCTCATTCAGTACTCATAATAGCTTATTAGTTTAACTTATTGCTTAGTGCTTATTTCCATAAGATCTATGCTTATCTGTCCTTAGTATTGATAGTTCATCCTCTGTTTTCAATAATCAAAGCTTATCATAGTCTGATTTAGCTTAAAAATGGTTTCTAAAAGTTTAAAGGGGTGTTTGGGATAAGCAGTCTTAACAATAGTTAAGACTGCTAAGGTTGTTCTTGGTAGTTTAATCAAATTTGTTAAGCTTTAATCTAGTTTTAATATTAGTATTAATAATTTTAGAATAAGCTTAGTTTAGTTTAGGAGTTTGTGTTAGCAAATTTTCAAGTCTGATAGTTCAATAGGTTTTTAAACAACTTATTTGTTAAATTTTGTTAATAATATATTTGAGATGTGGTTGTTGTGCTCAATTTTGAGTTTCTAAATCATCATGTTACAACTATTTTGAGTCACAACTCTTTGGAAAAACCTTTTGAGATATTAAAACCAAAAAAATCAGTCAAATAGTGCTATATCAAAATGTGGTTAGATTCTAGTTTATCTTAGGTTAAATTTGATTAAGTTTAGCTTATTGTAGTCTAATTTGAATCTGTTTTAAGCTTTTAGCCTTTTATTTTGCTTATTAAGTCTTAAATTTAAGCTGCAAGTTTGCATTTCATCTAAAAAAAGTCCATAAAAGAAGTTAATCTGTCTTTTCAGCTGCCTTTTCTAGCTTATTTCTTTATCTTATTTGCTTGAATTCAGCTTATTTTAGTCATTTGAGTCTAGGTCTTTATCTGATTTTAGTTTTTAGCTTTTTCCAAGTGCTTATTAGTTCTATAAAGTAGTTAAAAGTTTGGTCTAACTATCCTTTAAGTCCCTTTTAGAGTATGCTGTCTTAAGGCTTTTGATGCTTTTTAGCTTAACTTGTTTGCTTATTTTTAATCATAAGTGCTTATTAGTTAGGTGTTTGATACTGTATCCAGCTTATTTGTGTTTCTTATTGCTTAATGAGTCTTTAAAAGTCCAAACAGTTTAGCTTATTACTTCAAAAGCTTAAAAACCAAAACTGTCACTTTTAATTGTTTTTTCCTAGCTTATTAATAAGTTTCAGCAATAAGTCTTTTTATTAAAGTTTCTTAGTTTAGCTTATTCTATAGCTTTTCAAAAAGAAAATAAAAAAATGTTTTTCAAAAAGGGACAGTCACAGGACTCGAACCTGTTACCTCCCTTACACAACACATAAGCCTTAACCAGTGCGCCCTTGGGTCTTTTCTGTCATACCTTTGACCACTTAATTCTTAAGCTTAGTTTAGTTTTAGCTTATTCAGCTTATTTGATTTTTTAACATTTTATAGGTTTAGCTTTTTGGAGTAGTTTTTCTTTGTAAACCTTAAGGTTAGTGTCTAGTATTTTTAGAAAATTTTCTCAAAATTTTAAGATTAAGTTTAGTATTTTTAATATCATTTTTAGTATTATTTAGTTTAAAAAATAGTTTTAAATAGTTTAAAAATTCAAAAAAATAATTTATGTGTTTTAAAAAATAGTTTAATGCATTTTAGTTTAGAAATTTGCATTTTGAGTTTTTAGAGTTTAATTTTGTCATTTTTAGTTAATTAGTTGGTTTATTTTAGTTATTAATTAGTCTTAATTTGTTTTAAATGTCGTTAGATTTTTAAGTTGCCTTAATTTCTAGATTAGCGTGCCTTTATGTGCTTTCCTCTTCGCATTAATAGATCTAAAAACCAAAACCAAAACTTAAATGACAATCAAGCTCGATTTACAACATGAACGTAGATTTCCATTCACCTCTCACCGAGGAGAACGATACCCGTGTTGATTACTTATTATTCTTTCCTAAGAATAATTTGTATGATACTTTGCTTATGTATATGTATTATACAAATATATATATTATTGAGGGTTATTTGTTTGATACGTATCTTAACGAATATTAAAATGGTGCCGCTGCCGGGAAGAGGTGTAGCGATTTTTATGGGATTGTTCGTATTCGAGCCTTGAAGATCCTTTCCCCGTGAAAGTTTTCATTTTATTTTATATAAAAATACAAAAAAATTTATACTTCTATTTTTATTTTCTTTTATTTTAATATTGAAAATAACCGTGTTGTCAATTGTTAAATCGGCTCAACTTAAGATTAACAAACTATAAGAGAGGTATAAGGAGGGACGACCTTACGAACTTCGACCCGAAAGGAGAAGGTTTTTAAAACGCTTCGCGCTTACCCGCTCCTCCGCTTCTTTGTGCGTTTTCTAGAGAGCTACCGTGCACTTTTGACTTTCGGTTCCAAAAATATTTTTCTTTCTTATTTTTCTTTTTACATATTATTATTTTATTATTTCTTTTTATGTGTTATTTTCAAAATCTAAAATATTCTCCTTTACCCTCTTATCCGTTTAATTCTTTTTCTTATCCTTCTTTATCGTTTAATCCTTTATCAATATGTCTTCGTTCAACCAACGTGGTTGCTTTGGGTGTGGAGGTCCGTTAGATGGTTTACTTTGTTGACGGTGTACTTGCGAGTGGTGTGGAAATAATCTTAGAAATGGATTTTGTTCGATATGCGATTCAGGATCTGGAAATTCATTCGTTTATGATCCAAATTCGAATTCTTTCAATGATCCTCCAAACTTTTTCAACCATCCTCCACAGCCTCAGTGTGAGTCATACTCGTGTGAGTTATGTGGGAACGATTCTCACTATGGTTTTGATTATCCGCCACGGGGTACCGCTTGTCTATGAGCAGGAACCGAGCTACAATCAAAACTTTGGTGATAATTATTATCCACAAAATTCACCGAGTTTTCCTCAACAATATCTTTGTTGTGAAAACTGTAGGGGTCCTCATGAGAGCTTTCAGTGTCAAACGATGAATCAAAACTACTTTGAGCCTAATCCTAGCTATAATTCTAACTATTCCGGTTTTGACCGACCCTCGCAGTATCCCATCGATCAATCACCTCCTCAAGAAATGAGTATCCAAGATATGGAGGTTCGAAAGCAGCAGTATTTAGAGGAAATGCGAAGTATGATTAATCAAATTCAGATTGAAGATTATCATAATATGAGAATAGATATTCATTATATAAGGGAATGTGAAATAAGTATTGATATGCTTAAGGATAATTTCAATAAAATGAGTATTGAAATTGAGAAAATTACTAAGGAGAAAGAGCTTCGGCAACGAGAGCAGGCGGCTAATCTTTGTACTTATACTGCCAAGCCTTCGCGACGTTTCAATTCTGTTTACTATGATGACGAGGAGAGTACTATTCCTTTGAATGAAATTATTTCTCAAATTCCTCCTTCTATTGCAATCATACTCGTTTTACCGACTATGAAGCCCGACCGAGGATTCTCTCATCATGGGGGATGAGAATCTTAGCACTATTCCTGAAAAGAAATTCGACAAATTCATAAAGTCTAGTGTTGAGGACCTTGTCCCAATCCCAAGTGAGTTCGAGGATACAACCGACAATGACAGTGAGTGTGATTTGCCTTTTTGTTATGATTATCCCCCTCTTAATGTTTTAGGGGAAATTTTGTGAATTTCTCTAATCCACTCTTCAAAGATAATGATGCTTAAACCTCTAGTGATGACGAGTCACTTCTTGAGGAGGATGTTCCGAAGGAAAATTTTGAAATTTCTTCGAACCCTCTTTAGAATTTGTGAGAGTACATCTACTCAGTGACGTAAATACTCTTTTTAATATGGTTTTTGTGGACACGACGAGCACGAAGGACTACTATGTTTCTAAAAATTAATGCTCGCCGTAGTTGCTAGTCACACCACTTTCCAAGCTATATTTTTTGGGGGGGGGGGGGGAGGATGAGTGTTTTGACCCGGGTGGTGATTTCATTTTGGAGGAAATCAAAGCTTGTCTTACAAGTGATTCCATTCCACCAGGAATTGATGATGACGACTTTGACCCAGAGAGATACGTTCTTCTACTCGAGAAGTTATTAAATGATGATCCATCATCTCTTCTTCCTCCGAAAGAACTTAATTTTGAGGAACTTAAAGTAATTAATTCTGATGGTTTCTCACGTTATTTTATGGTACGATTTTAAGACTAGGAGGGAGACATATATATCTTGGAGAGTTTGTTTTTAATGGACACTTTTACTTATCTCCCTCCGAGATGTTTTTAGTCATGGAACCCATGATGCTTTAGAAGATGAACCATGATAATGATGATTTTTGAGATTATTGTCAAGTTTTTTGACCCCGTGGATTCATAAGAAAATTATTTCTCTCGACTAAATGTTAGTGGTTTAACTCTTGAGGATCGCCATTATTTTTCCCTCATATTTGTTATCAAAATCTTTCTTCCTTATCTCACTTATTCTATGGATTATTCTTCTCATCTCTCCTCGGGAGTGAAGACATCATTCCCGGTCTTCTACGCGTCTAGTTTCTATTCCTTTGAGTCTGGTGGCATATGAAAGCCCATTGATGATGTTTTTCATTCTTCGATTTCTGCCACCTTGGGACAAAGGATTTCGGGGGAGAGTCAAGCTAGAGTCTCAAACAAAAATTAAGCGCTTCTCGAGGAATCACCATGTTTTTTATTTTATTTTTCATATTTATAATAAGGTTGTGATGTGAGAGGCTCACCTCTTCTTTCTTTTGTGTTTCGTGGCTTGTGTTTTATGTCCAGGATGCCCGGATTTTGAAGACTCTCGTGCTCGTGTTTTGTGTCCTTCGTATACACTCGATCTTCGATCCTTGGCATGATTTTAATATGGATTCTAATATACTAGATCTTTTTAGATTAGCGTTTATCATATTAGCTTAATTAATAATTGGCTTTAGATGTAAGTAGAGGACCCCTATTTAACATTGAGGACTATGTTTAGTTCTAGTATGGGGATCTTTTGATTGTTCTTACTTACATTTCCGTGGTCTTCACGTTTACCCCATTTTACCACCAAAAATAGCAAAAATATGATTTTAGGCCAAAATTTAAAAAAAATCAAAAATAAAATAAGTGTTTTGACACGAATTTTTGACTTTCCAATGGTCGGAATATGAATAATAAATTTTGAGTTAATCAAGCATGTTGCGCATCTTGCTTGCCCACTTAACTATTTTATAAATAAAGATTTGCTAGTACTTTTATACAAGAGGCTTTTAAACGACGGAATTATTAGCTTGAAAAAGCCAAGAGTTTGCAAGTTTCCATAATAGACTTAAAATATGCAAAGCTTATTTTTATTAGACTAAGCATTCATGGATATTTTAGTAACGATTTTAAATTTGCGAAGAACAAAAAATAATAGAGTTAAGTATAAGTTAGATGCTAAGCGTGGAGTAGTTGGATCTCTTTAGAGCTCATAGAGGTTAATTGTGGCTTTCTGCTTCCACCAGCTTAATAAACGTTATATAATTGTTGAATAAATAAAGTTACTTTGGTTTTTGTGATTCTTAGTTTAGATCACTTCGTAGAGATTCCTGACGGCTCGCTACCGTTGTCTAGGTAGTAAAAAGGCCACGGGACTTGAAATTTAGCTATAATAATAATAATAAAATAAACCAAAGCCGAAATAAGACCAATGCATCTTGTCGGTTAGGACGCCCGATGTTGCAGTCGTTTAAAGGGTAGAGGTAATAATAATAATAAAAACTGTGGGCTGATAAAGGTTTACTGTCTCTGGTCGGTTCGCTCCAGATGTGGCAGTCTTCAAAAGAAGGCCCATAGTAAGAATAATAAATCTAGGACTGATAAAAGTTTGCTGCATCTGGTCGGTTCGCTCCTGGATCATGGTCAGCTCACATACCAATGTGACAGTTGTTTAAAGGACCGGGAGGTTTAATAATGTTTTAATAATAATAAAAATAATAATAATAATAAATCCAAATTTCGACTCCGGGGTTATCTAAATAAAGCCTCCGTCTCTGGACTCGTAGTTGAGCTGTTTCGGATGAAATTAAAAGTATAACCCCTAAATCATGCGAAATTAGAACCTTAATGTGGACCTTATTCTCACCATATCGTCTCTTTAGGAAAGGATTTCAAACTAATTATGGTCTAAACCGGGTTTACTTTATAAAAAAAATAAGGCCATAATTTATTTGTCATTGATAATAATAATA